>CAVNYN010218982.1:0-10325 GCA_963692815.1 Nyctanthes arbor-tristis
AGATAAAGCTTCTGCAAATATACCAAACTCAATTCCCAAGATCAAATTGTATCAAAGAAGTTAATTTAGGAGGCCATAACACACATTATTGAACTTTCAAATTCTGCTTTTGTATATTAGTTGTTGAGTTTACGGTATGAATCTATTAAATGATGATGATGATGATTGATATTTTCCACTAATGCATATGTACAAAAGAATTATCGAATAAATTTCGTTTGTCTTTTTAATATTCTTGAACTCGACGAGTAAAAAAGTTTATTGGTTTTGTTAAATCAATTGATTGTACATTTATATTTTTGTAGTTTCTACGAATCTACAAATATTTTTCATTCATTATTCAGCTTTCTTTTGGACATATTTTTTAACATTATTCTTCCCGTGCAACGCACGAGTGTTAAACTAGTAATATATAATACAACAGTTTTCAATTGGATTTGAATTCTCAATTGCAATTTTCCCACTCTTTTGCTGACATCATCATGATATTGTACAATAATTTGGATTCAATTAGTACCACAATTGGTTTTATTTTTCAAGTTTTAAAATTTAAAATTTTCTTATTTGGATATTCATCACGAATTTTCAATAATTTATACTAGTTTATTAATTTTTTATATTCCTTTTTTATTTTATTTTCCTAATTTCTATTTTTTTAGTATTTATATATAATTATGAGTTTTTACAATTTTTTATTATATGTTATCGATGTAAATTTGACGGCGAGTAACTGTTCAATTTCTTATGAATTAGTATTTTTTAGAATTATTCTTCCCATTACTGAATTATTCGAAAATGAGCGCATTATTAACTAATTGTCTGTTATCATCTTTATTTATTTATTTATTATTTATGTTTATTTGATTTTCAAAATTTCCTTGCAGAGTCTTTGATAATATCGAAATCAAAATTCATTTTAGAATAACTTATAAACATATTTCAAATAACTTATATTACAAATAAAAACTCAGTTCAGAATAACTTGGAACAAATCAACTGATTTATTTATTCTTCTTTTTTGCAATAAAAATCCATTTATTTGCGTCACGCCAACAACTAAAGACATATAATGTAATTCTATTATAATAATATATGGCTAAAATTTATTTTCTTGACATCTAAGATCTAACTTGAAAATCTTTGTGAATATTTTTTTAATATTTATTTCTATATAATTTATGTTGCAATGATTATGTTGTAGATAATACAAATAATTTATTTTTTAGTCTTTTTCTCCATAGATATGAAGCCTTGAAAATATTGACTGAATTTATGTTGTTATTTCATTTGATTTAATTATTATTGTGACTATTTATTATTTTTTGCAATTTATGTAATGAACAAAGGGACAAGAAATCTACAACAAGAAAATGAACTACATGAAAAAGAAAAATTAACTTCTCCATTGTGATTATATGATATTATTTTTCTTTTTAGAATGTCTCACGTTTATGATTTTCTTTATATTAAAACGTCTAACTTACATTTCTTTATAAATATATCTCTATTTAACATTTTAATTATAACTATCAATTTTGAATTTTACTCATAGAAAGGATACGTCGAGAGAGTACTTTCTTATGAGTATGAAAATTTTTATGTGAACATGTATCGAGTGAATACGAGTATATACTCGCCTGATACATATTATTAGACTGTTAACTAATAATATTAAATAAGTTAGATGATTTAAAAGTGAAATATAGTAAAGTATTAATTGAGTACATAAACAGGTAACTATTAATATAATATTAATAAAATATTAATTTAATGAGCCAAATACTAAATTAAAACTGTATATTTATTATTTTTGCTATGCAAATATGATAATGTGTATTTGTCTAATATTTTATATTCATTATTATTAAACTTTTTTGAATATTAATATTTCCGTACAAAGCACGAGTGGGAGACTAAATTCATAGTTGTAATAGTTGATTGTGATATAATTATTTATAGCGATGGATATAGGGCTAATTAGCCATACTCTGGACTCACCCCATGAGTCTTGAAGTCACCCAGACCCGCCCCAAACCTACAAATTTATATGGCGGGTCAAGACAAGTTGGGTCATAGGACGGGTTGGGACGCCACCATGACTCACAAAAGGACATAAATTTTTTTCCTCTTTCAATTAATGTTATGTGTACTACATTATTAATTGATGAATGTAGAATAACACAAAATATTTATTTAGAATTTTAAAGTTCCTAACATTAACTAATATAATAATATGATTCTTTCAATTCGACAAAAAAATCGTTTTAAAAAAATAATATAATAAAAAAAATAAAAATAAACTGCCACAGATTTAATGGTCAATTAGTCAAATTGTTATCTCTAATAATTTCTAAACATTTTTCTAAATAAATTTATTAAAAATAAAAAGTGTCTGGTGGGTCACGAGGTCTATGGTGTGGGTCCAATCTGACTCGCACCCACCTTGGACCCACAGCGGGTTAGATAATGTTACCTCATACTCCTTCTTTTGCCCCGATTAGGGGTGACTAGTCAATCATATTAGAGACATGTCTCTACGGGTTTATAGATTAATGAATCAAATTATCATCTCTAATTATTTGACTGCTAATTATTACAACTTTATATAGGTTGGACGTGTGAATTTGTACGACGGGTTTGGAGGAGACCAGAACTATGAACTCAGACATTTTACTACCAATATTCCATGGCAAATTGTAATTCGCATATCAATTCGTAATTTTATACAATGCAACTGATATATTGTATTTTATTTATAAAATGATGTCTACACTCACATGTCAATTTTGATATAAATGTATATTGTAATTCTACTCGTGTAACGTATAGGTGAAAAAGTCTAGTTTTCTATTAAATCGTGGATGTCCCACATAAAAATGCTTCATTTATTTCGTGGACATTAGTTTTAGGTGGAATGGTAAATTAGTTTCATAAAATTTGAATGTATAATAATAGAACATAGTTTTATTTTTCACCCTATATTTCTACAATACGTTTTAGTTTGTTTCAGATTTTATACATGAAGTATAGATAATATATGGTGTGTATCGAGGACATCAAAATATAAGTGTTGTTGAATTGTAAAACCTCTTTTGTCTCCCTTCAAACACAAAAAAAGCCCCTCTTTTGTCAATCCATGTCTAATTCATATTGCGCGTTCCGGGAATGTATGGGGTATAAGCAAATCATGACCTTGTTTTGGTAAAACACCATCAGAATCAGTATATTTTCGAACATGTCATTGGATATTTTGACAAGTAGGAAGAAGACGTAGAAATACAAGTATAAAGAAACCGAGTATCAATCGAACAATGCCTATGATTGCAAAGTAATAATCAAGAGCGGGAGTAAGCAATGAAAAGTGAACTTGCGAACGTTGCCTTCTTTCGGTGAATTAATCAATTAATTAATCAACATCAAGCAATCAACAAAGAATGCCAGATTTCTTGATTTGGTCATAATCATTGTTCTAAACTTTAAAGTTGACAATTCATAAGACATGATTAAGACAAGTCCCGTGTTATGTTACTCTCTCTTGAATCAGGGGACCATTTGTCTCTATCTTTTACTTGTTTTTGGTCAAAATCTCCCTAGTGCAGCTTTGCTTCTTTCCGTTTCCATTAAAGCATTTTCACATGTATCCTTCTAATATTTCAAAGTTAGAATTAACATACTTGATGTTTGGCCTCATATATGAAGATATTTTTTAGGTTAATAATGATATATAACATCAGTACTGTTGAGCACCGCACTGTAGAGTTAAAAAAAGCACATGTGACCCACTTAATTTAACTTATCATTTAATGTCATGTAAACTGATACTGAGAACCGGTGATGTTATGTAGCATTATTCTTTTTAACACTTTTTGGATGTATATTCTTGAGTTGTAATCATCTTTTTCATCAAACACGCTTAATGAGCCATTAAGAGTGAGCAATGGTGTGATCCAATCAAGTCACAAATATGATAAGCATTCTTATTTTCCAAGATGATACAAATTACAATCCATTCGTTCAATGAATTCACCACCGGAGGATGGAGATTTTTGAAACAGCCATAGAAAGATTACAAATAACAATTTTGGAAGGACTTCTTACATAATGTCACGCCCCCACTAACTTTACAATATTTTCGAATATCTTAGGGAAATTTTACAAATTCTGTAGCGGAAGCTTTTATTCAAATAACGGGGACGGGACGTGCAAAACAATCTAATTTATCTTATCTTACTGTGTTTAATAGATAAAGATAATTTCATAAGTTAACAAATCGTCAACCTTTAAAAGAAATATTAAAGCTAGGTTTTTCAAGAAATATGAAAACACAAGAACTTGTATTAATACACATATTTCATTGATTACCAAGGTGGGCTAAATCATTAGAAAACTTTTACAGTGAGAAGTAGAGCTCAAATCAATATAAAGATTATAACTCACTATTTTCTTATATGTTATAAGATGTAAAAACATATATACTATTTTCTTATAAGTTAACAAATCGTCAACCTTTAAAAGAAACATTAAAGCTAGGTTTTTCAAGAAATATGAAAACACAAGAACTTGTATTAATACACATATTTCATTGATTACCAAGGTGGGCTAAATCATTAGAAAACTTTTACAGTGAGAAGTAGAGCTCAAATCAATATAAAGATTATAACTCACTATTTTCTTATATGTTATAAGATGTAAAAACATATATACTATAGGGGTGGACATAAAAGTATTAAAGTCGTGGTAGTTTCAATGACAGGTTTATACCACATGCACAACTCTACTCCCATTCGCGAGCACGATCCAACATCCAGCTTGCCCTACCTTTCAATTGTTATAACTCTAATATCTACAAAAATTGTAATAAGTGGGGAGTGAGTACAACGTACTCAGTGAATAACACAATCCTTTGATTCACCTTTCGTTTATAAAACTCATTTCCAAGAAAACCATTGCATGTACAAAGTGTTTCAATGCACAAAAGGGCCCTATCGCTAGTTAAACTACTACCCGTGGTGCGCGCCAGATTCAATTCAATTAAGTGGATCCACAATGAACCCCGGTAGACCCATACCGAGATTCCAATCCAAAGCAAACACCACACTAATCTTCCCTATTCCGGGATCATTGAATAGGTCATAGTGTAGGAAACAAATCAGAATAAGACCACACAGCGCCATTCAATCACAAAGCAAATCAAAACGGGTAGAGCATTAACTAGCGATACAAATACAATAAACAAATCTTTCTTTCAATAATAATGCATTCAAATCCATGTTTGTCTCATCAAAACCATCAATCAAATACACACTTATCTTGTCAAAACTTTATGCATGTAGAAAAGGAATCAAAGTATTAGGTTACCCACCTCAAATATTCTTCGAATAATCCACGTGAAGAAGTATCCTTAAAGCCTTGATATTCCTCAATCAAAGCTATCTTTCAAGCTATAATCCTTCCATATATGGTAAGGGACTCTTTTCAAAGGACAAATAGATATTTTTGCGGGTTTTTATCGGTTTTCTCCTTCCCTTGGCCAAGTTGGACGAATTTTGGAGTTCGGGAGAGAAAAGGAAAAATGGTTTGAGAGAGAAAATGAAATCCTAACTTCCTTTATATAATAGTTAGGATTTAGCTAATTTTAATAACTTTTGAGTTCCGCCAACTATATCGTGACAAGTGGCGCCAACCACATCTTGACAAGTGGCGCAAATCACCCCATGACAAGTGGCGCGGTGTGGCGCCGCACACTTGTCGGGAAATTGCCCAAGAAGTCCTTACCCTTGCATTATCTTTCAATCAAGTTCACACTCTTCAATTCATGTCAATTAAGTCATTACACTTTAGTTTATGTCAATTATCAACCAAGATCTTTCTTTAGCGTCAATTCAATAACAATATTTTGATCTTCAAGCAATCTTCAATGATATTCAAGTAATTCTTCCAAAATAACAATTTCGTTACTTACCTTAATTTGTAGAAATTTTCGGGATGTTACATAATATTTTAATTTTAATTCAAACAAGAATTTGCTATACAGCCCATGTTCACAAACTAGTCATCATATTATTATTTGTAAACCAAGTCCAACCCCTTTTTTTTGGTTTATAAAAACTTGATTGTGAAGGCAAAATGAGAGGAATGAAACATGAGTAAAATAAGCAAATGTATGGACACCAAATAAAGTGGCTTATTTTAAAATATTGACTTGACTTGATATCAAAGTTCTTAAATGTACCTGGTCAAGTGTAGAAAAAAAGTGGATAAAGATGACAAATATTTAATGCAGCAGAGAAATTTCAATGAGTGGAGTCCCAAAGACCAAATGATGGGCAATCATGTGCCTGCATATGCTTAACACAATTATAAGCCAAAATCAATTACCATATACCACGCCTTTGCACATTCTTTCCTTTGGATCTTTGTTTTTTTTTCCTATCAAGAAAAAGCCATTGGTCTCACCTACTTGTAATAATTCTTAAAACTGCTGAAGAAATATAAAAATTTGTCATGTGGGGCTTTGATTCTTGAAAGCAGAATCATTTGGAATGATGTTTGTTTTGTCTTGACATGTTAATTTATCCTTCCACAATATATCTGTTTGGCTCCCAACAAGTGATTCCAAATATATTGGAATCCAGAGTTAATAGCAGCCTGGTTTTGACATAGGTAACGGGCATCTTCTTTTGGCTTTATTGCATCCAATCCTCTGTCTCGTTATCTCTGATACGCATCTTTTTTTAGCGCATCATCTCTTCCAATCACTGCAAGTGCCTGCATCATCCAGAAAACCAGTTGGTTCATTTCATTAGGTTAATTCCATGTATTAAAGAAAGAAAAACAAAAGGGAACCTTGTCCATTGTATTGTCTGGTCCTCTCCTATCTTCAACTGTGCATCAAATATGCCCAGGAACTCATCTATGAAAGTCGAATATTAAATCACATATGTAGCAGAAGATGGAGTTTTTAAACAACTTCAAGAACAAGTCTCAAGTATTAAAATGAAACGCATCCTACCCTTCTGTGTTGGAATCAGACGTATTCAAGTCAAAGCTGTAAATAGAATGAAATGCATCCTAGGTTCTTTGTTAGGACATCAAAATGACACGATATGATATTCAAGTCGAAGCTGTTGAGTACATGCAAGGAACAAGGAAAAAGGAAAAAAGACAATAATCACACCTAGATTTATCAACATGCATTTCTATTTGAAGAATCCGACAAGGAAATGCAAAATAAAAATCAAGACAGCACACGGTATTGTACATGAATGACATATAAAATACTGGAAAACCCCTGAACATATAAGTGCATTGAGATAAAGACCTTAATATATGAAAAAGTTTTCCTACATGTAACAGCCATTGAACTGCGAAGGGATTAATGTACCTTGTATCATCTACTCTACTCATCTGCCTCTCTTCTATTCTTTTAATGTAACATCATCTGGACCAACAGTCAGCAACCACGGGAAAGCTATAAGCACGGGGCCCCTGCGAACAACTTCAGCTGCTGATTTTCTGTTCATTAAAATTCATGAGATTTGCATAGACAATCTTAGTATAAGTTTCAAGATATATCTTGTAACTCTATAATCTTCAAAAAATATCATGAAGCAAACCCACTATAATCCCAGCTTTTATTTCCAATCCAAGGCCCTAACTTCAGTAATCCGTGAACATCCATAGCCACTATATAGAAAAGTAGGCGCTCGTTCTAGCAGAAACAGCTGTGCGAATCTTTATTTAAGAAAAGAAAACACTAGTAATGAAAGCAAAAACAAAATCATAATGATATAAATTAGAGATCATTTCCAGTTACGTATAAAGTCAACTCTACCAAATTAGCAAACTTTATGAATCACTCCATTTGGTAGAAGTGTAGTTAGGAAAGAAAATTAGGTGGTGCAGTATAGTTCTTTTACTGATGTTTCAAACGTATACAAGTTAATCCTCAGCATCTTATTGTTTACACATCATACTTCAGTCTAACAGTTCAAGCAAAACTTAAATAAGAAGGGAAGAAATATTTCCTGAATTTCAGATTTATGGGAATTAGAAGCAGCTAGAGAGTAAATGAACTTCCTGAATGCAAAAGAGAATACAAAATATTTCTGCCTTATTTCCAAATACCTTCAAATTTATTAAATCTTTTTACAGAATTAAACTTCAGCTTTCTAGCATTCTTGAACTTTAGGTTTGTCTTTTGTACAAATTCCCAAAGGATGTTTTTTCTATTGACTAGATTTATGTGTTTGACTTTCAAAAAAAAAAATTTAGAAACCAGTGAGCAAAGAAAAACTAGAAAAATGGGGAAAGATCATCCTTTCATAACCATATACTTTGATTTAAATTCAGGTCAGCAAATGACTAAATGAAATATTCTCAAACTCATAGAAAGTTCATGGGCAAAGAGGAGATAGATTAGTAGAAAGTTACCACTTCTTTTGGAGGTAGAGGCATAGGACTGTTTTTTCACTTAGTCCCGATTATAGTTTGACAAGTACCTAGTATATTCTTAACTTTTCTTTTATTTTTCATTTTCTTATGTTTTTAAGAGTCTGAAATGAACTTTTAAATTTTTTTCCCTCGCACCACCCTACAAGTTGTTATTTGTTATGAGATTGTGACTGGATTTGATTATTTCAAAGAGCTGTCTGGGCATGTTGAAGTTGGAAAATCATATTGAAAGGCAACCTTATGGAATGTGAGCAGCAGTTATATTTCATCACTAGCAAAAAGAGTAGGACTTAATCTTGTAGAAAAAATAATTGTTTTTGGCACTTACAATGCCAGATTTTGATCATTGTTTAACTACTTCCAACTTCTTAAGTTTTTGAAGTTCCATTACGAGGTATAGAATGGACAGTCCAGCGCAAAGTGCTGTAATTCCTCACAAACAGTTGTGGTAACATGAAATATAGCCTTAATCCTCTGAACTTTTCATGTTCCGGTTGATGACATTAGAAGCAAATATCTGTACTCTTGGTTCCGTGATCTAATTACAGATCTGCCATAGAGGTAGCCACAAGAAATGTAATAGATTCAGTTTCCTGTATGCAATTGCATCAAGGAATCAAGGCCTAAATTTCACTTTTATATGAATTTATACTTAATCCAGACATAGATTCTTATTAGTCCTGACTTCTATACAATGGGATTTCATATTTTCCAATTTTGGTTGAAAAACTTTTCTCTAATATATACCCGTTATTCTTAATTTTAAATAATGAAATGAGTTAAAGAAATAGCCATGTCATAGCTCAGCAAATAAAACCCCCAAATTTACAAAAACAATTTCTGTGGAGATGAGAGTATTTTTTATAAAAATGAGTGCACAAATGCAAGAGTGACTGCACAATTTCAAGTGTTGGGAACTTAGAAGTCACATTCATATGCAACTGATATCGACAGTAAAGATTTGCAAGAGATATATGCAATAGTTAACCAATATAGGGCCTATGTAGCGTAGATAGGAATGTTTGGCACAACATACAATACTGGGAGATATGTTAAGCAATTTAAAGCTTATCATTCTCATGTAGTCTAAACAATCAAATTGAAGAATTTCCTCCACTATTAAATTAAAGTGCCTATTAGCACAGATACAGATAATCTATATAGATATGATACAATATTGATGTGAAGATATATCAAATTTCAATGTAGGATATTAAAATGTATATATTGAAAAATTTCCTCCGTTATGCATAAAGTCCCTAAGTAGAATAGATATAGACACGGGATGTACACAATAGACATGTATGGAGATATATCAATTTTGAATGAGATAACAAAATATAGATACATATTGCTATCAAATTAAAAAAATTTCTTCAATTATTCAAGTAGCATACAGATAGACACGCAACATGTATATGAAAAAGCGCGAATTTTGAGATATATTGACTTCCATTTATGATAATTAAAAGTGCAGACTGGATACAGAAGATATTAGAAAAGTACCACTGTAGCGCACTAATGCACAAAATTTCCCTTATAATCTGGTGACTAATTAACTTCTTAGAGATCTGTAAATAAATACAGGACAACAAAAGGCATAAGATTTCTTGTAAACAGGTATAAAAGAAATGGTCTTGATGACATAGCAAGCATTTTAGGATTCAAAATCATGCTGTCATTCACTGTATTAAGTTGCTTACCATCTGAGTGTCTTGCATTCTGATTCGCATTGGCAAGAAAATTACAGACATTAAATGTCTCCTCTATAAATCAAGAATTGGCGTGTTTCTTGAGACCAAATTAGATTGGCTTCAGATTTTATCCTACCATCGATTTCCCTAGAGCAAAAATTACTATCCCAGCCATGT
>CAVNYN010218984.1:0-13598 GCA_963692815.1 Nyctanthes arbor-tristis
GATGGAGGGTTACCTGATTTCCTTTGTCTTGGCTCAAATGAGTGAAAGGGAGGGTTGGAGTATTTATATAGAGCCTAATTAGAAAAGAGTTGGGACTAGAGTGTAGGTGTTTAGGAAGTTTTGGCTTAATAGAAGTGATTAAAAGTTGCAAAGCTTATTGTATAATCTTGATGGCTTGATTGACATTTATGAAGTTTGATTTGGTCATTGGAATTAATTTGATAAATTTGAATCATTGGAATTGAACTTAGTTTTTTTTTTTTTTTTGTTAAATTACAATTTTCCATTCTCGAATTATGATTTTATTTAGCTCAGACGGGAGCGTCATCAAAGTATGACTTTTCAAATCTATTTGGACAAGTCATAGCGACACATGGCTTAAAATAAAAATTTTTAGGTAGAAAAATTTTTTGGTCGCTACAACCTTACCCGCCAAAAAAAAAAAAAAAGAATTCGTCCTCGAAATTAGACTTACTTGATCTAGAAGGTTTGGGCAATCCTTTGGGATATCTTCTTCCTTTTCCCATGTGGCTTCATCTCTACCACGCCTACTCTATTGGACTTTGACTAACGGAATTTCTTTATTTCTCAGGACATGAACCTTTTTTTCCAATATACACACAGGTGCCTCTTCATAAGTCAAATCTTCTTGAATATTAATTGATTGTATATTCACCACGTGACTCTAGTCAGCGATATACTTTCTCAACAATGAAACATGAAATGCATTGTGCACAGCTGAGAGTTCTGGTGGCAATGCTAATCGATAAGCTACATTCCCAATCCTCTCGAGTATTTCAAACGGTCCAATGAATCTCGGTCTCAGCTTTCCTTTCTTGCCAAAACGTAAGATACCCTTCATCAGAGCCACTTTGAGAAATACTTTTTCGCCGACTTGAAACTCCAAATCCTTTCTCCTCTTATCGGCATAGCTCTTTTGTATGTCTTGTGCAGCTTTAATCCTCAACTTGATTTTCTCAATGGATTCAACAGTTTCTTTAACTAATTCTAGACCAAGAAGTTTCCTCTCACCGACTTCATCCCAGTGGATGGGTGATCGGCACCGACGGCCATACAATGCTTCGTATGGAGCATACCAATGGTCGCCTGTAAACTGTTGTTATGGGTGAACACTCCAATGGTAAGTGTTTTCCCAACTACCACCAAAATCTAGCACACATGTCCTCAACATATCTTCCATGGTCTGATTAGTTCTTTCAGCTTGCCCATCTGTCTGGGGATGGTAGGCGGTACTAAAATTCAACTTAGTTCCCATGGCCGCCTGAAGACTTCTCAATAATCTCGAAGTGAATATCGGATCCCTGTATGATACGATAGATGCTGGCACCCCATGTAATCTGACAATCTCTCTGACGTACAACTGGGCTAATTGGTCCAAACTGAAACTTATACGAACTGGCAGAAAGTGAGCTGATTTTGTGAGGCGATCCACAATTACCCAGATGGCATCATGCCCTTTTTCTGACTTTGGGAGACCTAATACAAAATCCATAGAGATTTTCTCCCATTTCCATTCTGGTATTTCTAATGGATTTAACAGTCCTAATGGCCTCTGATGTTCTGCCTTAACCTGTTGGCACACCATGCACTTTGCAACAAACTTTGCGATGCTCCCTTTCATGTTCCTCTACCAGAAAGTATCACACAGATCCCGATACATCTTTGTCCCACCAGGGTGCGCTACATAAGGAGGGGAATGAGCTTCAGTTAGAATCTCGTTCCTAATCTGCTCATCTTTCGGCACACAAAGGTGTCCTCTAAACATGAGTGCCCCGTCTGTAGTAAGTGAAAATCCTACCATCTTATCTATTCCAAGACTAGCTCGCATCTTTTCTAAAAATTTATCATCCTTTTGAGCCGTCACAATCCGATCTCTCAAATCAGGCTTAATGGCTAAGCTAGCTAGTTTGCTTGACTTCTGAGAAGCCAGGGTTACCACTTCAATTCGCATATACTCAAAATCACGGATCAATTATTCTTGCATAGTTCTCAATGCGGACAATTGACTGGTATTCTTTTTGCTCAAAGCATCGTTAACCACATTAGCTTTACTTGGGTGGTAAAGTATGGTACAATCATAGTCCTTCACTAACTCCAACCACCTCTGTTGTCTCATATTTAGCTCCTTCTAGGTGAAGAAGTACTTGAGACTCTTGTGGTCAGTGTAGATTTCGCATTTACTTCCGTAGATTGTGGCGCCAAATCTTCAAGGCGTGGACTACCGCTGCGAGTTCAAGATCGTGCATCGGATAATTTCATTGATCTTGCTTTAACTGTCTCGACGCATATGCTATGACCTTTCCTTTCTGCATAAGTACACAACCTAAACCATATTTGGAAGCATCACTGTAAATCACAAATCAATCCGATCCATCTGGTATTGTTAATATTGGAGCCGAAATCAACCGCTTCTTTAGCTCCAGATCAGCTCTGTTCACAGTTATCAGTCCATTGGAACTTAACAACTTTTCGAGTCAACTGGTCAACGGGCCCGCTATCTTAGAGAATCGTTCAATGAATCACCGATAGTAGCCGGCCAATCCTAGGAAACTCCTCACATCTCCAACATTCATAGGTGTTGCCCAGTTCGACACAGTTTCAACTTTAGAAGGATCGACTTCGATACTTTTAGCAGTTACGATGTGACCCATAAATCCAACTTTCTTTAACCAAAATTCACATTTCTTGAATTTTGTGTAGAGTTTTTCTGCTCAGAGAATCTCCAATACGGTTCTTAAATGCTCCTCATGCTGCCTTGCTTCCCTCGAATATATCAAGATGTCATCAATGAAAACAATGACAAACTTATCCAAGTATTGGTGAAATACTCGATTCATTAAGTCCATGAACACCGCTGGAGCATTGGTGAGACCGAAGGGCATTACTGTAAATTCATAGTGCCCATAGCGTGTCCTAAACGCTGTCTTCGCCATGTCAGTGGGTTTGATCTTCAACTGATGGTAACCCGATCGTAAATCGATCTTTGAGAACACAGCCGCTTCCTTCAACTGATAGAATAAATCCTCGATCCTTGGAAGGGGATACTTATTCTTAATGGTGAGCTTGTTAACTTCTCGATAATCGATACACATTCTCATACTCCCGTCTTTCTTTTTGACAAATAATACCGGTGCTCCCCATGGTGATACACTCCGCCTGATAAGACCCTTTTCCAACAACTCTTCTAACTGCACTTTCAATTTTTGCAACTCCTTTGGTGCCATTCCAGAGCCTTAGACGTAGGTGTAGCCCCCGGTACTAAATCAATGACAAATTCCACTTGCCTATCAGGTGGGATGCCTGGTAGGTCATCTGGGAATACGTCAGCGTATTCCCTAACAACTGGCACACGATCCAACGTGATCTTGTCAGTTGGCTTACCCTATAGGCAAACTAGATACCCTTGGCAATTTTCTTTCTCCAAAAGCTTTTCAGCTTGCATAGCCGAAATAAGGCGAGGGAGTGCCTTAATTTTTGACCTATAAAACTTAAATTCATCCTCTCCATCCTTACCAAACACTACTTCCTTCTCGTGACACATGATAGTCTCACGGTTGCTACTCAACCAGTCCATCCCAAGATGATGTCAAAATCTTTCATCACAATTATGTTCAAGTCTGCTTCTAGTATTAGACCATCAAAGTCTATTAGTACAGCCCTAGCTATCTTATCAGTATCAATTACACCTCCTGATGGTAGGCTAACTTCTAGTATACTACCAGTTTTTTCCCCTATCAAATTCAATCTAGCTAGGCATGTAGCAGATATGAACGAATGCGTAGCACTAGAGTCGATTAAGACGTAAATAGGAATACGAGAGATAGATACTATACCTACAATCACGTCAGCGTCATCAGTGGCTTGCTCATGTGTCATGGTGAAGACTCGTGCTTTTCCCTTCTTATTCTGGTCAGCATTCTTAGTCAGCTCAGAGTTCCGAGCGGGTACAGCATGACACTCATTGGCAAAATGACCCGGTTGGATCGGAAGAGCGTCGTGTAGCAAACACCTTTTCCGAATAGGCATTCACCTTGATGATGCTTCTTACACTTGGGGCACTGTGGGGAATCGCTACTAGCCTACCCTCCAGTGGGTCCAGTGTAGGGCTTCTTATTGGGAAGTCGATTCCCGTTCTGAGTTCGAGACTGGTGGTGATTATGCCACTTTCTTTTTCCCAGATTCTTCTGGAAGTTTTGACTTTCCTGTCTACCAAATTTTCCAGCTGAAAAAGCCACTACCTGGGCCTTTCTCACCACTTCTTGATATGTGGGCAGCTCAAGTATGCTTACAATTGTGTGGATTTCTGGTCATAATCCCCTCTCAAATCGACGTACCTTCATTGCCTCCGTTCTGACCAGATTTGGGGCGTATCAAGACAACTCCTCAAACTTTCCTTCATACTCCATGATATCAGAGTCTCCCTGGGTTAGACATAGGAATTCCATTTCTTTAAGATCTCTCAAAGCTTGGGGGAAATACTTGTTTGTTATCTCCTTCTTGAATTGTTCCCAAGATCGAGGTTGCGTTCTCTTCCCCAGTCCTTGTTCGACACCAATAGCCAGCACTCCCTACCAGCATGAATTCTGCACATGACACCTTCTGGTCCTCGGGACATGATATGTGTCTGAAGATCTTTTCAATATCCCGCAGCTACTCCTCTACGGCAAGTAGGCCATTGCCACCGTCAAAAGTGGGTGGTTTGTATCGCCGGAATTGTTCAATCACCGGAAGCGGCTGGGTAACCGGTGGTACAACCGGCGTAGCGGCACGGGACGTGTGCTCTTCCGATCTCAAAAGCTTGGAGCAAGTCACGCAACATACTAGTCTGACTTTGTCGTGGCATTTTCCTTTTTTTTTATGAAAAAAAAATTTAAAAATGATGTAGTTGAGATTTCTGAGACAAGCCAAATCAAGAGAATCACTTAAGACATAATAAGAAACACATAGAAAATCTTACACCAATGTCAATATCCTTAATCAAGAGCAAATCATATCTCGCTTTACAACCCAGAAAATAGTAATAGGGGAGTTAACCTCCTTACTACTACAAGCAACCTACGATTACTCCTACAATATTGCTCTTCTTCTTTACTACTCTAACGACTGGTACTAGTGATAGTAGGGAAATCACTCAACACACGACTCGGGGTTAGAATCCTCAACTACCTCATCCCCTAGCACACCCTCAAGATCCTCCTCTGGATCCTCCTCGTCATCTGTGCCGTCAATTACCTCGCCCTCAGGGTCTGGTGCACCACCAACCTCAGGCTGCGACTGGGGCTCCAATGCCAACTCGGGGTGTCAGGTAAGGTGATCGGCCCAATACACATTCCAATAACCAACCAACCGATCATAGTAAGCATCAAAATCATCTGGGACATTGAGTGATGCATTCATGTCGTCTATCATAGTCCTGACCACATCCCCTCTAGCACCGTCAAGAGTGGACAATAGATGTGGAAGAGCCCCCAGATCACCAAGTATAATGCCAAAGTCCCGTGCCAAGTTGCGCACATAGCGAAATCTCTCAATATGATTAGGACTGACTCGCCATCCCTCAGCTCAAAATCTCGCAGCACCCTCAGGATTTCACTAGTCCCCACCGTCATGCCTGGAAACATCAATTATGAAGAGTCCAATTAGGTAAGGTTTTCTAATATCTTTTAGTCAAATCTCGAGGACTAAAATGAAATCTCTTATAAAAAAACCAATCATACTTTACGGTATCTAAAGAAAAATTATGCTTGACTCGCTTTTCTTTCATTATCGGATCTAATTTACTTCTAATCTTTAATATATCATGAAAATCCGATAAATATAAATTTAAAATTCCATAACTTCTTTCTTAACTTAGAGTCGGCGGAGTGGAACGATGACGGTGGCATTCAAAAATTTATTTTTATTATTTATTACCATATATATGTTTTTTTTTTAAAAACTCACCAAGTCTACAGAAACGTAGACCGGCTTTGATATCAAGCTGTAACGTCCCGAATTTGAAAAATACCCGGGTCGCTAGTGTGACTTTTCTTGTTAACTTTTTAAAATCATAAATTGCGGAAAAAGATAAAATTCAATAAATTAAGTTTTTAACGAATGCGGAACATAACTATAGAATATCAATCTTTGACGATTGTAACATAACAAAATAAGTGGAAGTCTCAAATGTTTTCTCCACGATTAACAGGCAATTTCCAAAAGACTAATTTTTTTTAAAACATAATTTAATTATGGCCGCTGTCCATCATTCCACTACCAGCTCCGAAACCTGAAAATTGTTAAATTGGAAAGAATGAGTATTTCATTTAAAATACTCAGTAGACTGCGCGCACTATTTTTGCATTCATATCACGATAATACACACGACCATGCAAACCAACACGCTTCTTAATAAGCATGAAATTCATGGGCCTTTTTAATAGGTGAGACCTTTTAATAGGCCAACATCATAAAGTGCATCTTAATAGGTGAGACCTTTTAATAGGTCCATGTAACACATATGCCTTTTAATAGGCAATAACATCAAATTTACATTAATCATGCATATCACTATAGTATGAATCAAATACACGACGCTCTTCCGATCTTTAAGAAAATAAAGTTTTTAAATAAGGAGTCTACCTTGTTATGTTTCAAGTCGAGCTCTAATTTCTTGAAAAGTAAGTTTATCAACTATCTAAGCGCTCCATCTAGCCAATAAAAGAAATTAATTGAATTCATAATTTTTGGTATTATGGTATAATTAATATTTTTAAGGACTAAGTTAGAGTTTTATAAAAGTTCAAGGACTTTAAAATTAATTATTTGAATAGAATAAGGGTTAATTTAATTTGAATTAAAAGATTGAGGACTTATGTGTTTTGATTTGAAAGTTTAGGGACCAATTATGCAAAATTGAAAGTTTGGGCACTGAATAAATTATTTAAAATGTTTGGGGACTAATTTGGATTTAAATAATAACTTTAGGGTCAACTTAAATGTCTTGGGAAATTTTGAGGTCAAGACTAGAGTTGACCATTAGTTAGGGCTTATTTATATGTTATTAGGACTTTTAGGGACCAAAGTGAAATAACCATTGTGTAAAGTTTTAGATCTAATATCTTGTAGACAATATCCAAGAGAAGAAGCAGAGAGACGTTCGGGAGATGGGGTTTCGGCCATTGCAAGCTTCAACTCAAAGAAAATCGGCCAAAACTCTGACAAATCAAAGAAGGAATAGGCGGAAAAGATAGCCCTCGACTAGCTCTTCACAAAGAGGTAAGTTCTTAAAGATAATATAGTAGTTTTTGGTAAAGTTGTGGGACGGTTTTTGAGCTTTTCCGGTGAGTGTGGTGGTTTTCCGGCCGAAATATTTATATATATATGTGTTCCTTGTGGCGAGAGGAAGCTATAGATACTAATTTTGTAGTGTTTGGTGAAGGAATGAGGATGACCCAATTTCCAAGCTTGCTCGGTTTCGGCCGAGCATTGCGATTTTCAGATTAATTCTTTGTTTTTTATTGTAATTGATATTTGTGAAGGAAAGTGAATAATGTATATATATGAAGTGTTAGTGAAGTGTTTAAATACTAGTGCGCATTTTGTTTGAGTTTTTCATGTAAAGAAAACAATAGATGAATGTAGGATAAGAGAGGTGTTACCTTTTGTTGTTGGAGTTGGATTTTGATATATAGCTTGATGTTTAGCTTGAAGCTAGATGTTTTTCTTGCCAAAAAAAAAATACATTGTTTATTTTGAAGAGTAAGAACATGAGAAGGAAGAAGAGAAGAAGGAGAAAATGGAGAGAGATGGTGGGTTACCTGATTTCCTTTGTCTTGGCTCAAATGAGTGAAAAGGAGGGTTGGAGTATTTATATAGAGCCTAATTAGAAAAGAGTTGGGACTAGAGTGTAGGTGTTTAGGAAGTTTTGGCTTAATAGAAGTGATTAAAAGTTGCAAAGCTTATTGTATAATCTTGATGACTTGATTGACATTTATGAAGTTTGATTTGGTCATTGGAATTAATTCAATAAGTTTGAATCAGTGGAACTGAACTTAGTTTTTTTTTTTTTTTGTTAAATTACAATTTTCCATTCTCGAATTATGATTTTATTTAGCTCAGACGGGAGCGTCATCAAAGTATGACTTTTCAAATCTATTTGGACAAGTCATAGCGACACGTGGCTTAAAATAAAAATTTTTAGGTAGAAAAATTTTTCGGTCGCTACATAGAGTCTCTCTTATTTGCTGGGCTTCATTCTGTTGTGCTTGAGCAAAAATAGTAGAGATCATCTGCAAAGAAGAGATGACTAATATAAGGAGCATACTTGCAAACACGCTGCCCTAAAACGCGACCTTGGCGCTCTGCTAGCCTCAAAGGAGCTAAAAAACCTTCAGCACATAGCAAGAACAAATATGGAGATAAAGGGCATCCCTGCCTAAGTCTTCTACTTGGAGTAATCATCCCACAATGCTCATCATATATGTAAACAAAAAGTAAAAGAAGTGGTAGATATACAATCAAGAATTGACGTAACACACCTATATCCAAAATACATTTTATACGCAATCAAAGTTAAGAATTTCCACTTTACCCTATCGTAAGCTTTGCTCATATCGGGCTTTAAAGCCATAGACCCAGCCCACCCCTGCCTACGATTGGGCATGCTATGTAATAATTCAAAAGCCACAGTGGCATTATTAGTAATAAGTCTGCCAAGCACAAAAGCACTTTGGTTAAAATAAATTATACGATTAAGTACCTTTCTCAACGGTTAGCCAATACCTTCAAGATAATTTTATAAAAGGTGTTACACAAGCTAATAGGGCGATATTACGTGATTCTTTCCAGGTTTCTTTTCTTTGCACTAAGCACAATCACAATTTTGTTGATTGAGCGCACTGACTTTCTTTCGTCCAACACAGCTAAGCATTTCCTTGTCACTTCTTGCTTCATAACTATCCAATGTTTCTGAAAGAAAGCGGCGTGAAACCTATCGAGCCAAGTCCCTTAAAGCCTGATATATTTCATCTTCATCAAACGCCTTCTCTAAAAGCTCGATTTCCTCTTGAGATAGCTGAAAATCAACTTCACGGGTTCCCATTTTGTAAAGCTCCAATTTCTAAAAGTTTGAAACGCTACTACAAGTCGCATTTTCATTTTTAAATTTGGTGAGTGAATTTTTCTTTGAAACATATAAACTAATAAGGATAGAATATAGGCAGAAACATAATGATAATTTCATATACATAATGCCAAATTGTATGTTTATAGTTAAAAAAACTAATTGATTAAAATATAATACCAATCAAGTATTTAGCAAAAGGGTAATATATAACATTTTGTCAAAATATTTAATTGGCCCCGCTTGTCGCCTCAACCATGCCCGACCCCTTAACCTGAAAGGAGGGAAAGTTGGGTTGAGCATAATAATAATATTATATTCAGTGGGACACATCAATTAATCCACGTCAAACGAAACATGCGATCATAATCATAACTCTACTCTTTAAAGTTTAAAAATTTTCAAAGTTGTACTATGGGCCATCCCAAGTTTCTACTTTTAACCACGGTCCAATTCGCGTTCTCCGACAACATACATAGTGCTTGTAATTATAATTGCATGATGGGCTATCCCAAGGGCCTATTTTTGACCCTGGACCAATTTGCGGTCCCAGGCAAATATTTTCATACATTTAAGTCACAACTATAATCAACTAGAATATGATCAATCAACTAGAATTTACATAATGTAAACCTCATCTCAACATTCTTGAAAAAATGTACTTGAAAGCTTGCTCGAGCTGTGACGCTACCAAAGCTTGGGATTTAAAGCACCATCGTCTAGCAAATAAAAGTTTAAATCGATTTAATATGTTTAAATTATCATTGAAAGAAGAATCTTAAACTTTAAGGACTTAATTGAATGTCTATGAAGTTAAATTATTAAGATTTTGGAGTCTTAAAATGTTTAAGGGTCTAATTGATCACTTATAAGTGTTAGAGTTTATAATTCATTTGATTGGTTTAGGATTTAGGACCTTTATGAAGTAATTAAATTCTTTAAAGGTTAAATTAAATAATTATAATAGTTAGAGAACTTTAGTTTAATAAGTTTGAATAATTTGAGGTCAATTTAAGTTAAGTTAAAAATTTAAGGACTTATGTGGTTAGAATTAAAAGTTTAGGGACCAATTTTGTAAAACTTGAAAGTTTGGGGGTAGAAATTAATTATTTAAAATGTTTGGGGACCAACTTCGATTTAAATAATAACTTTAGGGTTAACTTAAATATCTTGAGAATTCTTGGGGTCAAGACTAGAGTTGACCATAACTTTAGGACTAACTTAAGTGTTTTTAAAACTTTGAGGGACCAAAATGCAAAAACCCATAGGATATTGTTTTAGACCTATTTTCCTTTGGATAATACACAATGGAGAAAGGACAGAGGGATGTTCGCGAGTTTTCAAACAGGGGAAGAGATGACAATCAAAATCTGACTAAAGATCCAGCGATTTGAAGAAACATTAAGTGGAATAGAAAGCCCTCAACGAGCTCTACCCATTCATGTAAGTATTCGAAGGTATGGTGGTGGTTTACAGTGGAAAAACTCAGCGGTTTCAGAGATTTTCCAGTGAGTATGGCGGTTTTCCGGCAAGATATTTATATATTTGTGTTCTTCGCAGTGAGAGGAAGCCAAAGGCACCAATTTTGCGATGTTTGGTGAAGGACTGAAAATTGGCCAAATTTCAAACTTTTCTCAGTTTCGACTACGCATATTGTTTTCCGATTTTTTTCTCTGTTTATTTTTTTTTTGTAGTTTTAACTGATATTTGAGAAGGAGAACGAAAGATGCATAGATATATTTTTTGGAGTCTCTAGTTAATGTAGTTGGATTTCCATATGGTATACATGATTAGTTTAAATGAGTGTTTGATGAATGATTTTCTCTTGAGGAAAAGGGAGAAAAGAGTTTTGATTGTTACCTTGTTTTCCTCTTGTCAAGGGAAATAAGACACTATTAGTTAGAGAAGAGAGAAGAAGATGAGGATAAAGATGAAGAGTAGGGGGAAGATTTTACCTTATGCTATGGTAGAAATGAGCTTAAGAGGTGAAAATGAAGCTTTGGTGCTTTATATATAATGTGGTGAAAAAAAGGTTTTAAGGACTAAGAATTAGCTTTTAAGTGTTGGACTAGAGCTTAAAATTATTTATGGTTGAAATTAGTTCCTTAGATTTTGTTTTGATAAGCTGAATTATTTAGGCTGAGTTTTGAACTCATTATTAAGTTACGTCATTTCCGTTCTCATAATATCCTTTGACTCGGCTAAACAAGTATATGAAAAGTTAGAAAAGTCAAGAAAGCAATAGCGACACGAGTTAAAATACTAAAATTGAATCTAAATTTTCTTGGTCGCTACAACCTTCCCTACTAAATTTAAATCTTGTCTTCGAAATTAAACTTACTTGATTAAAGAGGTCTGGATATTTATCCAATATATCTTTCTCTTTTTCCCAAGTAGCCTTTTGCTTTCCATGTCTACTCCACTGGACCTTCACTAGAGGTATATCCTTGTTCCTCAAAACATGTACTTTCCTTTCAAGTATGGCCACTGGAATTTCCTCATACGTCATGTCCTTATTAACATCCATTGATGAGTGACTGATAACATTAGTCAGATGATGAGCAAATTTCCTCAACATTGAGATAGGAAACACATTATGCACAATCAAAAGATCAAGTGGTAAGGCTAGCTTGTAAGCCACATCACCAACTCTTTTGATTATCTTAAAAGGTCCAATAAATCTCAGCCTGAGTTTTTCTTTCTCCCCAAATCCGACCACAGCTGTCATAGCAGCTACCTTTAGGAAAACTTTTCGCCAACATCAAACTGTATTTCCTTTCTTCTCTGATCAGCATATGATTTCTGTCTAGTCTGAGCTTCTTTTATCCTTTCTTTAATTTTCTCTATATCTTTAAATGTTTCTTCAATCAGCTCAGGACCCAAAACTCTCCTTTCACCAACTTCATCCCAATGCACTAGTGATCTACACTTTCTTCCATAAAGAGCTTCATAGGGTGCAATGTGAATAGTGGACTGATAACTGCTATTACATGCGAACTCGACCAACAGTAAATGTTTCTCCCAATTACCCCCGAAGTCCAACACGCATGCCCTTAACACATACTCCAAAATCTGAATAGTCTTTTTTGACTGACCGTCTATCTGTGGGTGATAAGCTATACTAAACTTTATCTTCATCCCCATGGGAGACTGTAAACTCTTTCAAAATTTAGAAGTAAATCTAGTATCTCTGTCAGACACAATGAAGACTAGAACTCTATGTAATCTCACTATCTCTTTCACATACAATTCAGCAAATTGATCCAAAATGAATGTCATCTTTACTGGTAGAAAGTGAGCTGATTTAGTCAGACGATCAACTATTACCCATATGGCTTGATCATCTCATGTTGATCGGGGAAGCCCAATGACAAAATCCATTGTTATATGTTCCCATTTCCCTTCAAGAATCTCAAGTGGCCTTAGCAATCTTGAAGGGTTCTGATGTTCGGCTTTAGCTTGTTGGAATGTCATGCATCTCTCAACAAACAAGCCGATCGATTTTTTCATATTTCTTCACCAATAAATTCTTCTTAAATCATAATACATCTTTGTACCACTGGGTGAATAGTGTATGGGGCTGATTGAGCCTCCTCAAGAATCTCTTTTCGCAGCGCTTCATCTTTGGGTACCCAAGCCTCCATTTAAATAGCAGAATGCCATCATTGATACCTGAAAAACCTCAACACTACTAGCAAGTGCTCGATCTTTCATCTTATGGAAGAACTTATCATTCCTTAAGCTTCTTTAACCTTGTCCCTTAAAGAAGAAGGTCGAACAACCAACGTGGCAATAATTGCAGTTGTACGACGTGATGGTACGATGACCTCAATTTTCAGGTTGGCAAATTCTTTTACAAGCTGTTCTTGCCTTGTCAAAAGAATGGCTAGTTGTCCCTTATCCTTCCTGCTGAGCACATCGGTAACAACATTAGCCTTACCAGAGTGGTAGTGGATGGTACAATCATAATCTTTAACTAGTTCCAACCATCTTCTCTGTGTCATGTTTAGTTTCTTCTGAGTAAAGAAATACTTGAGACTCTTATAATCCATGTATATCTCACACTTATCACCATAAAGGTAATGCCACCAAATCTTCAGTGCATGAACTACCGTCGTGAGCTCTAAATCATGCGTAGGGTAGTTCTGGTCTTGTGGCTTCAACTGTCAGGAAGCATAGGCAATCACTTTGCCATGCTACATCAACACACATCGCAAACCCAGTTTAGAAGCATCATTGTTTTTCTGAACCTTCTAGAATAGACAGTACCAGTGTATAGATCAACTTTCCTTTTAGCTCTTGAAAGCTATTTTCACACTTATCTGTCCACTGAAACTTTGCCCTTTTCTTGGGCAATTGCGTCAATGGACGAGCTATTTTCAAAAACCCTTCAATAAACTTCAATAATAACTAGCCAATCCTAAGAAACTATGTACCTTATTCACCTTGAAGGGTGTATTCCAATTCGTCACAA
>CAVNYN010218985.1:0-70564 GCA_963692815.1 Nyctanthes arbor-tristis
TGCATACCCCAAAATCCTTCAAACAAAAATGGCTAATGCGTTTCTTCTTTTTCCTCGAATATTCCAGGAATAGACAACAAAAAACCAGAGATTACTATGGATCTTCCGCATTCGTTATCCTTACCCATATATACAGATTAACGGGTTATCTTGTATATATTAATTAATGTACTAAATGAAGTGGTATAAATGAAAGAATTCAAGAAGCAAGCTTTGATACTAATTTATCAATTACACACCAAAAATTAAAAAGAAAAAGAAAAGTAAACAATACATTATACATTTAACATTCCACAATCCACACAGCCATATCTAATTACCTAAAACATTAATATAAAAATATAGCCCAAATCTCAATGAATAATCATAAAATCTATTAGGGCAAAATCTTTTAAAAATAAGGGCTAAAATGAATAAATGATAGTCTTCAATCTTCATTTACTAATTTTACTTATAAAGTCCAATTTTAGCAAGTACTCTAAAATGTAAATTAGGACAAAACAAAATCCATTTAGAAATTAGGGCTAGAATAATACCTTGTTAAAGCTAAAATCTAGATAAATTGATGTTGATGAACATTCCCACCGACCGGCCACGAATCTCGTCCTCTGCTTCGCGCCTTCGCCGAATCGCCGGCGCTCAGTTTTGGTCCTCTTTCACGCACGGCAGCAGCCCCAGACGGCCAGACCCCAGTTCACTTCGCCCTCTATTCTGCTTTTGCTTCTGTCTGCTGAATTCTGCTTGTCTGCCTTCCGTCCCGACTCCCTTATTCCCCTATTGGGTTGGCCTCTTTTCAGCCTTTTTTTTTTGCTGAAGCCCAAAACACCAAGGCCCAGCTGTCCCCCGAGCCCAATTTACAATCCACCTGGGCCGGGTGAAAAAAATTTTTTTTTTAATATATTCAGCAGTTAGGCAGAGACAGGCCTGGGCCGGGGCCCAGTAAGGCCCCCTGTCTCCGCTAGTGTTGCTAGTGATGTTATGCGTTGGAATGTCGGAGACCCGTTGAAGAAAGAATTGTGACTTGAGCCGAGTTGATCTTTACTGGTTGGTTTTCTATAATAAATAATAATGCGAGTGGCCTGAAATTGGCTATTTTTCTTTTCTTTATGAGATTTGTTGATAAAATTAGTGATCTTTACTTGATTTGATTTGTTTGTTAATTTCACTTGAATAAATAAAAAATCTTAAAACTAAGACTAATTCAGACACGCATGAAATAACTTTAAAAATTGGGCAGGATGTTACTTTGCTTGGAGGTATGAATGTCAACGGAGGCATTGAATTTAGATGAGTGGATCCATAAGGCAACGATGAATTCTTCTATGCCTATTGATCAAGATTGATTGTATCATGGATTTCATATGCATGGCAATTCAAGCAATCAAGATCCTCCTCAATTTTCTTTACTTCATCATTCTCTTAGCACTTTGCAATTGTTCTGAATGATTTTGTTGATGAAGAAATTTTCAATGATGAATTTGAGGGAATTTTGAAACTATAGGAGCACTACACTCTCAAAGCTGCGCGAAGAAACTTCAATGATTTAAATGTCCATCCATTCTTGAATGAACACAGCTGTGCAAATTTGTTTCTTTCTTTTCTTCTTTCTTTTTTTTTTTTTTTTGAGCTCTATCTTGGATGAATCAAGGATTTCCCTTTTGCCTCATCAGACTGATAGGAGATTTGATGCTCTTAAAGGTATTGAAGAACTTGTTTTCTCCAAAGACCTTCCTAGCAAATACCCAAACAACTTTGGTAGAGGAGTAGTAGTATCCAACTAGGATAATTTAATTGAAGAAGCTCTCGATGGGGAATTTGAAGTAACTTTTGGACTTTCAAAAGTTAACATCGATCCCTGAAACTGTTCAAGAAGCCTTAGACAACGTGCCTTTGAAGACTTCGAATGTTGTCTCTTCTTCCACTGTAGATGTACAAAAATTGGTCCTAGATTGCTTAATCATCATCAGACCTTTTTTCCAAAGATGATTCAAGAGTCTCTTTTTCTTAGAGATGTTTTGAGAAAAACCTTAAATAGCTATCTCCACAAGATGTTGAACAAAGCCGGAACATGACTTTACCAACCTCAGAACTTGGTGAGATGATAATAACTTGATTGTTCAGGATTTGATTGTTGAGTCCTTTTACAGAATAGCAGCACATTTGATTAACCAGATGGATACCTCTATTGAAACAATCATTTTTTTTCAAGAAAAAAGAATATTTAAAATATCTGACCACAATGAAGACAATGCTTAAGAACTTGAGGATCTTGAATGTTTAGATGGAAGCAACGTGCTCCTTTTTGAAGATAAGATAGGCCAACTGACTACTGAGTTTGAAAAATTCTATGACAACTTCAAACTTATGATTTAAAAATGACCAAGCTTGGCGACAATTGACTTTCATTGGAGCAAGTTAGAGATGCCTTTGGTGTAGATTCATCAAACAAGAAAGAAAAACACTTGGAGCTACCATTCTGGACCTGATTGATAGTGTCTGGTTTTTTTCTTGTGGTGTAAGAACTTTGATTTTGATTTTTTTTCCTTGAATCATGTGTCTCTCTTCTTTATTTCAAAAGAAGTATGATAAATTGAAATAAAGAAATTTATTTATTTTGTGACTGAACTTGGATTCTCTTTTCTTATGCAAGTTGCCTACATACTAGAAAAAGAGATCAAGTCAGACGTAGTTCAATACAAGACTTTTTTTGGCCTCATAAGAGTTTTATTTTTTTATTTTTTCTAGATCGGAAGAGTTGAGATTTTTTTTTAAGCTGTTCACAGTTTATTCTCTTGCGGGCCAGGAGCAGTACAAGATTTTTCTTATTGTTTGAAGAACAAAGAAAAGACTTTACGCGTAAAAATGCTTCAAGAATTTTCCATTGATAGCGCCGATCCGCAATACATCCTTGTCCACGATCTTGTATGCTCCATTGGTGAATGCTTGAGTCACAATATAGTGACCATTCCATTTTGGTTGGAATTTGCCCCCAACTTTTATTGTGATGATGATTGGTCTTCTTATACTAAGCACCATATCTTCAACTAGAAATGACCTGGTTCACACTTTTTTTTTTAAAGGACTTAGCCATTCTAGCTTGGTAGCATTCTAATTGCATTTGAGCTTTGAGCCTCTTTCTAGCTTGGTAGTATTCTAATTGCATTTGAGTTTTGAGCCTCTTTTCATCCAAGGATCCTAACTCTTGCAGACAAAGACAGACATTTTCATCTATTTTCAGTCCTTCTTAGATAGCGAGTCTCAATGACGGGATTCGACACTCCGAAGGGAGTATAGCTTCAACTCCATACACAAGAGCATATGGTGCGGCTTATGCTGGAGTTTGATAAGTGGTACGGTAAGCCCACAAAACTTCTCTGATTCTTTCATGCCAGTTCCTTTTGGATTTTGATACAATCTTTTTTAACATGTTGCACAAGGTTTTGTTGAAAGCTTCTGCTAATCCATTAGCTACTGCATTTTACATAGACGAGTTGTATTGTCTAAACCAAACTTAGCACCTAAATTGTTTATATGGCTATTGCAGAAGGGCATTCTATTATCGGTGATGATATGTCGAAGAATACCACACTGGTATATGATTTGAGTGCAGTTAAAGTCCGCCACATTTTCTTTCTTCACTTCTTTCAGTGGCACAATGTCAGCCCACTTGGAGAAGTAGTCAGTTGCATCCAGAGTGTAGGAGTGTCTGGCTGAGGATTTGTGTGACATCCCAAATTTTATTTATCTTTTTTTATTTCACATGGCTACATAACCTTAAGGGCTAATTTATATATGGACAAAAAGTCAAATGTGGAATAATCAAATCAAGGTCAAATTTAGACTAAGATGTATTAATTTAATTTTTGGGATTATCATTTAAGCAATTAAATAAATTTGGGATTTATATGAAATTATATTATAAGTTGGTAGTTTCAATGAAATAATGGATGAGGCTAGAGACCTAAATGTAGCAAAGCAAGAAGTTGAGGGATTTTGGGTACAATTTTCCTAAGTCTCTAGATAATTCTTTTGCATTTTGGGATAATTACATGCATAACACACAAACACACACACTGGGAACTCAAGTTGGCTGAGAAGAAAGAGAATGAAATGGAAGAAAATAATTGGAAAAGAAGAAAAAGAAGGAAGATGAGGGAGATTCGCTCCAAACTCGAAGTAGGTTCATGAAGTTCTACAATTTTGCCTTGATTTTCAAGAGTTAAGTGGAGCTTTGATTTTACATTATGTTTAATTTGGGTTTTTGACATATATGGTTTCATATGATGAATTTTAAAGGGGATAATGACTAGTTTGTTAATATAAACTACATGTATTTAAATTTCTTGAAATATATGAATGATATGAGATTTTAAGGTTTGAAGTTATCGATTTTAACTTAAGAAATTAATTAAGTGTATTTAGCTCTCTTTTTACTTTGCCTTATGTTAGATGATGTGAATATTAAGGTGATTAATAAAAGGAGTTTAGGCATAGAATTATGCTGTATGTTGTTCTACCCTTCAATTTTAGAAGGTCATAAATGATAGTATATGCTGAATTTTAGCAAGATAAAAGTTGGAAAATGATTTTCTATGCGTTGTCTATCATCTGGATTTTGAATGACACCGTTTGGAGATCGGTAGGAGTTTTTATGACATGCTTTGTTAGAGTGGTCAGTTCTCACCGGAGAACAAATTTTCGAGAGGTGGAAAAATATTTTGGTATTGCCAACGTAGTTTTCTTGAGCCCAATTTCATATATGATGAACTTATATGAGTTTTCTACCTTCTAGGTGAATTTCTTAAATATACAACACCGTTCCCGATTATAAAATGGTTTTAAATGTGCATTGCCTAAACAAGAAAATTTAACAATCCTTGTTTGAAGAGTTGAATTAAGTTATGATTCAATAAGTAGTGCACATATTTGACGGAAGAGTTTAGTTAAAAGTGGAAATGAAGAACTAGTGGGTTATTATGATATTATAATCTTTAGTAATTATTGAGTTTTCTAATTTAGTAAATAGTGATAAAACTGATTATTTAAACTAGAAATGACTACTACTCCATGAACAAAGGAAAAGGAAAATAATAAGATTAATTTTGAAACTTTTGGATATGGGAAAATGGATAAAGTAAATGAACTTCTTATTATGAAAGTATTGATTGTTAATTAGTATATTCATGAGATGTCATAGGAAATGATAAAGATTTAGAAGAAACGAAACATGGAAGGAGTTACTTTGCTATTTAGCTGGTGGGAGGAGCTTTTCCTCTTCTTTTCTTTCTAAATGAAATATATCATGCTTGATTTCATATAAGTTTACAGTGTGTCATGATGATTATGTATTTCTATGAAATTTCAAAAATTTGATATTTTCTTTAGAAAAGTTCATATGAATATTTATATCAAATGATGGTTCACAATTTTTAGAGAAATGATTGAGTTGAAATATGAATTATGATGTATGAAAACCTCCCAAATTTGTATTAAATGTTATGAATATGCCGCCTACAGGCGAAAGGGCCTATGGCTCAAGCTGTTAATACGATATGCCGCTCAGGTGAAGCAGCCTATTGTGCTAGCTATGGCTCAAGCTAGTTGTTGTGCCGCCTAGGACGAAGGGGTCATATAGTACCTATGACTCAAGCTGGTGTCTATGCATGTATGACATAAGATGAATATGGTTACATGATGAAATGATATTATGGATACTCTTTGGGGTGAAATTTATGATGATTATTAAATGAAAGGACGTTCATGATGTTCTCTAACATATAATAATTTTATCAATGTTGATGTTATGCTAGAATTATATTCCAAATCATGAAAGTCCCGAATTGACTTTTACATTTTATTTGAGATTTTGCAAAGGTTATGTTTCGACTTTTCAAGACATGTTTAATTACAAAACTCCACTCACTGGGCTAGTTAGCTCATGTGTTTTCTCAATAATTTTCTTACCAAGTAGTAATTAGAGTTTTGGCAACTTATTATAGCTTAGCCTATTATTTCAAAAATACTAGCCACTACATAGAATTTGTTATAGGGTTTGATGTATTATGATTTATAAGTTTTGATGCGGTTAAGCTTACTTGTAAGTATCGGGTATTCTCGTGTGAATTATGTTCGGTTTTAGTATATTTCTTCATTATATGAAGTGGTGATATTTACAATGATGGTAATTATTATATTATGAGGTGTTAATAGATTTGAAGTTGGGAGTTTATACAGGTTGGTTTTGTTATTAAATTAGATGAGATATTGCCAAAATTTTTCTAGGATAATTAGCATGTTCACGAGCCTTGACTATAAATTCTAACTTTTAGTTGGAATTTTTCTCGGCGCACCTCACACTTCAAGTAAGCTAGAGATACTAAGAGTTGGGGCAAGTCAATTTGGGAGTTATAGACCCAACCACATCAAGACCCCATGTATCGAATGTCCAAAAGCTACTGTCATATGCAGTGGCTCAGGAGGCTGATGAATGAAGTTCATATGAACTTGACAAGCTTCACATTTCTTTGCGTACACCATGGAATCTTGGACCATAGTCGGCCAATAATACCCCTTTCTTTTTATTCGAAAATAGAGTTTTAGACCAGATTGATGTGTACTGCATATCCTAGAATGAGCTTCTTCTAAATCACATTGCTTCTTTGTTACTTAGGTATCAAAGAAAAACTCCATCAAATGATCGCTGATAGAGTGTATCTTTGTAGAAGACGAAACGAGGTGTACTCCTTCTTATTTTAGTTTTGTAGTGAGGATTATCTGGTAGCTTTTAATGTTGAAGATAATCAATGGTTGGATATCTTCAATCTTCTTTGTCTTTATTGACGGCCTCAACATTGTTTTTCTCCATTTGTTCAAACTTTAATGGTAAAATTAACCATCTTTGAGCAACTAATATTTGATAGGCAAAGTCTTCCTCTAACTTAGCTAAAACGGTAGCCAGATTAGCAAGAACATCAGCCCCCATGTTTGATTTCTTGGGACGAATTTGTTTTTATTGAATCAAATTGTTTCAGGGGGGTTGATGTGTATTCATTGGACGGCTTCAGGTCTGAGTTTCGGACTTCATATTCTGGCAGAAGCTGGTTGATAATTAACATGGAACTTCCAAAAATTTAAGTTGGTTGATGTCCATGTCCAACACTGTTTCTAGCCCGATAATGAGAGCTTGATATTCGGCCATATTGTTGGAACATCTTTCTGTCAACATGAATGTGTAAGATATGACCTGATCGTATGGAGTGACGAGTACAATTTCTGCCACAGCACCTTATTTTTAGCGGCTCCATCAAAGAATAAATTCCATGATGGTATTATTTCAGTGTAGAAGACTTCTTCGTCATGAAGGTCTTTAGGAAGTTCCTATTTTGTTGGAATTGGATGATCAACAAGAAACTTGGCCAAGGCTTGTCCTTTGATGGCCTTTTGTGGGATGAACTTGATTTCGAATTTAGGCAACATAAGTGCTAAAATTGACCTTGACTTAGACGTGTGCTCTTCCGATCTCGTTGAAACAAGATGAATCGTATGTGCTAGTATGTAGTGTTCTAATGTTTCAGTTGTAAAGATTAATACTAGATATATCTTTTTAATTGGTGAGTATTTTAACTCAGCACCTACCAATGTTTTGCTCAAGTAGTAAAAGGCATTTTTTTTTTACTTCATCATTGACTTGGGCAAGTAGTGCTCCTAGTGAGTGTTCTTATGCCACAACAAAAAGGATTAATGGTTTTTCTGGAATTGAAGTAGTAAGTATTGGCGGACAAGATAGATGTTGTTTGATGTTTTGAAATGAATTCTTGCAAGCATCATCTCATTCAAACGGCACATCTTTCTTTACCAGCCTGTTGAATGAATGACATCGTCTAACGAGATTTGAGATGAATATCTGGATGTAGGCAAGCTTTCCCTGTAGACTTTTCAATTCACATAGGTAGGTTAGCTCTGGCATATTGACTATAGCATCAATTTTTGCTTGATCTATTTCAATGCCTCGATGTCGGAAAATGAACCCAAAGAATTTCCATAGATGGCACCAAATGTGCATTTTAGCGGGTTCATTTTCAACTAATACTAATAAAATCTTTCAAAGACATCACGCAAGTCTCAGAGATGATCACCTTGTTTCTTTGACTTGACCACCAGGTCATCGATATAACATTTTACCTTTTTGTGCATCATATCATTAAAAATTTTTTGCATTGCCCTTTAGTAAGTTGTCCCCGCTTTTTTCAATCCAAAAGGCATTACTTTGTAACAGTATATGCCTTTGAGGGTATGAAATGATGTAAACTCTTCGTATTTTGGATTCATTCTGATTTGATTGTACCTATACGACCCATCCATGTAATAAAGAGTCTCATACTTTGTAGTTGCATCGACAATCAGTTCCATTATTGGTAATGAAAAATCATCTTTTGGACAAGCTTGGTTTAAATTCAGAAAATCAACACATGTTCCAAGTTGTCCATTTTTCTTTCGAACAGGGACAACGTTGGCAATCCAAGTTTGGTACTTAACTTTACGTATAAATCCTCCTTCGATGAGCTTTTTAACTTCAACTTCAATTTGAGAAACCAATTTTAGACAAAACCTCCTCTGAAGTTGTTTGATTGGATGAGCTCCATGCTTTATAGCCCGATGATGGACTGAAACTTTGGGATCTAGTCTTGGCATTTCTTTGTAAGACCATGCAAAAATGTCTTTATATTTTTGTAATAGTTTGAAGTACTCAACTTCTTCCTTTTGACTGAGAAAAGCACTAACAAACACTAGCATTGGGTCTTCATCAGTTCTTAAATTTAGCTATTTCAAGTCGTCCATAGTTGCTTGCCCACCTTCTTCAAATGTTAGTGGATATGGTTCAGGTTCCTCTGCTTCTTCAAATTCAGATCCAGAATCAAATGTTTATTCAAAAGAAGTATGGTTGACCGAATCTTCCTCTTCATTTACCTCTTTATTTTGTTACACTTTCGGTTTTTTAACTTTGGCGTCTGTTTTCTTTACTTTTGCGGTTTTAGACTTGGGTTAGTAGTTTTTACTCCCAGCCAAAAAATTGCATATTGCCTTTGAGGACCTTCCCTTTGCTCATGATTTTGGTCAGTGATGGAACTATTACCATCTAATCTTTGGAAGACGGATGGTTTTTCTTTCAGGTCAATTGTTGTTGAAGTCTTTCTATTTAATCAACTAAATACTGATATTATAGCATTTTCACCCTTCATTCGGCCAAACACTTACAGTTGGGGTCCTTCTATAACCTCATCAAGAACTTCAAGGATCTAGGACATGACTGGATTTGAAGAGACTTTTTTTTTTTTTTTTACATTGATTCCTTTTGGTCAAATTGGCTCATATCCCAACCCATACTTTAGTTGAGATGTATTTGGTCTTGATGAAATACGTCCGCTTACAAGGACAATATCAAGATCACCCAATTTACGAGGTCCTTCTTTTCCATATCATGCATTCCCAAGTAGTTTCTTAGCCTGAGAATTGTAACACCCTTTGAAGGTTTACTGCAAAGGTTTTTCTTACACTTAACAATTTCTGTTCCATTTGAAGTTTTGATGAAGATGTTGAAACTTTACTCTCTCTTGAGGCTTGGATGAGTAGATGATGCAAGACTATCTTTGGAATCTTAGGTAGTGGAAAAGTTAACGACTTGCCATCTTTTGGCGACTTATACTATTCGTGTTTTGATGCCCTTCCCAGTTAACATTTCATTTACCTGTGATAATTTGATAGGGCAAAATAGGAGCAAATTCAAGATCTTTTCCTTTACCATCTCTGTTTTTGAACCCAACTACCGAAAAACTTGTTGAATGAGATTCTTCATTCTCCAAGTCGAATTTGGCGACTGCAAAATAGGATTCTTCTTTTTCAAATGACTTTAACTCAGCCACTATACATTTTACCTTACTATCTGGCAGTACTTGAAGCATTGATGCCAAGTTGAAGTTACCGCTCCAGTTTTATACAGCCAAACTCGTCCTAAGAGCAGGTCGTAGAATGTTTTGGTATCAATGACATGGAAGAGATCGGAGGAGGTTAGCTCTTCTAGTTGCAACTTAAGGAAGATCATACAAATTGCTCATTGACCTTTGGATCATGATGTTAAGAGATGTCAACCTTTTGCCAATCTTCTCTATTATTTTTATTTGCATAATGTTTATGCAATAGCCGCAATCAATCAATATCTGACTGAATTTACAATCTTGAATATGACCGCTTACATATAATGTCCTATCATACAAATGAGACCCAAATTATAAGTTTTCATCAGTGAATCTGATGGTTGCCATGCAGTCTTGATGAGTTTTAGGTTTGGCGAGTTCTATAACGTATTCCTGATAAATTTGTGGATCAAAAAATGTGGAAGCTAGAGCCACACGATTATCGAATGGCAGTTTCAAAGCTTCTGCCAAGGTTGGTTAAAAAAGAAGGGCGTCCAGTTGTGAGGTAACTTTCTTCATTTTGGAACTCCCTTCTGGAGTACTTTTCAACGCTTTTTCTTCATTCACATTAGTGACACATAAAGTGAAGGGCTTTTGTCAAAGAATTCTTTAGGAAAATATTCTCCAAGCGTCACAGGTCTTGGAGAATAACTTGAAACTTCTTTCACTTCTATATATTTTGGGAATACTTTAGCATGAGATTTCTTGAGTTGAGTCTTCCTTGGCTATCTTCTTTGTTCCGACAGGCTTTCGGCTTTGTCTTTTCACTGAAGTCCACCTATCTTGATTTTCTTCTAATGTTACCTTTTCAATAGGCTGAACATCAATTCCATATGCCCCAGTGTTTGCTTTTTGGAAGGATATGAGTATGATTTTTTCTTTGCCTTGATTGACCTTTGGTGCTGGTCTTTTTGCTTTTAAATGTGAACCACCCACTGCCAACTTCATCTTCCGTGTCAGAGATCCAAACGTCAAGGTCATTTGGCCAGTTTGGAGAATGAGGTTCATCCATTCCTGCATAGATGTATGTGATAATCAACCTCAAAATATACCTATTTGGCTCCTTTTGGAAGATGAAGTGTGAACTTGACCGGCTCAAACATAGGTTGTGCAGATTCATGTCTGAGTGGGAAATTATTCTTACTTCCAAAATTGGCACCGGATTGAACGAGACGAATGAAATTATTGCACATTCAGCAGTCAAACTGTCATAAATTTCGAGCATGTTCTTGTTTTCTTTAGGTAACTTGGCAATAAGGTCTTTTAGCTCAAAACACTTTTTGACCAGATGGCTGATGATCCGGTGGAATTTGTAGTATCTTGGGTTATCGACCTGTTCAACTTTTTCTAGCCTTTTCAGTGCTAGAAGCTCAATTATCTTTTACTTGGGAAGTCAATCCAAGATTTTAGAAACATCTTAATCTACAAATGGATACTCTTTTTTTTCAAGCTCTTTTTGAATGTGAAAGCCCTTCTTTTGACCGTTTCCTGGATTTTGTTTGTATTCAGGCTTTGCTTTAGTACTTGATTTTGCACTTGTTTTTCGAGAGCTGATTTTTTTTTAGGAGCGGTGGAAATTGCTATGGCTTTTTTTGACTTGTTTGGCTTACCACTGTCCTTCTTTGCATCTTTCTTATCGTGTAGGTCATTTGGCAACTAACTTCCGTGCCTTGCAGTTTGGAGCTCTAAATCATGAGCTCTAGTTGCCAAATCTTTGAAGGAGTGAGGCATATTAGCTTAGAGATTGTATAATAATCCCCAATGCATGCCTTGAATGCACATATCAAATGAGAAAGACTCACTTATGCGTTCTTTGCAGTTAAAGACGTGATTTCTCCAGTGCTCGATATACTCCACTACTGATTCGTCCCTATTTTGTTTTGTCCTAATGAGTTTAGGAAAACTGACAGTTCACATGGTTCTATAGAGGCGCGTGAGAAACTCGTGCTCAAGTTAGTCCCAACTGTCAATTGATCCAACTGGTAAGTCAGTGTATCATTCAAAAACGGCACCTTTGGGTGAACTCACAAATTGCTTCACCATGTTGTCATTGTAGGGACTACAATTGTTGCAAGTTTTGATGAAATGACCTATGTGTTTTTTGGGGAGTTAATCATCCCACTATACTTTCAAAAAGTTATTTAGAATGACATTGTACTTTAAAAATTACTCCAAATGTCATTGAACTTAAGGAAATGTGACCTCATATGCCACTCTATTAATAATCCGTTAAAAAAGCTAACGGACATGATGATGTGGCTAACGGAAGCATTTTGGCAAATACATCTATGCCATATCATCTAATGACGTGGCTTTTTTATTTTTAAACTGATGTGGCTAAATTTTCATTTCCATTCTTGTTTTGAATTCTTGAATTTCATTCATTTTCACTATTTTAAGTAAATGGAATAAGGAAAAAAAGAATTAGGATTCATCAAAATCCTTTGTTCTTCAACCACAACCCAAATGAAAATTCACAATCTTCCAATTCCATATCAATTATCTTTCTCAAATGGATGAAATGGAGAATCAAATAAATGTCCACACAATACGTGACATTCAAATTTCTTCTTCCATGGAATAAAATCATTTTTATCTACATCCAACTCTTCAGAAAAAAATTCTTTTAGTATCAATTGTCTTTCCTATAGTTGATGTAAGCACAGAATCTCCAACCAGCCCAGCGGCTTTGTCCTTGTTTTTAATTGTTATTGCTTCTAGCGCCACGCGGGCTAAATGAACAACTTTCGTCAGTTTCCTGTGGCTATTGCTGCTGTGTTCTCCTTCTTGTCGCCTCGTCAAAGACCATAATGTGAGCAGCTTGGTTGCAACTTCTTGCAGAGATCGGGGCCACTTTCGGTCGGTGATACCGTGACAGACGAGTACAATTCTAGTTACAGACCCTATTCAACTGGGGCCATAGGTTAGGGTTAGAGAGTGACGGTGACGATTTAAAAAAATGGTAGAAAGAAAATGAAAATTCAACCACATATGGGGTGACGAGGCCTATTTTAACAGCCAACGTACCACATGTTAGATTCTATTAGCCTATCATTATGTCCATTAATTTTTTAATTGATTGTTAACAGCGTGGTAGATCAGGTTACATTTGCATAAATTCAGTGGCATTCTAGATAATTTTTAAAGTACAGTGGCATCCTAGATAACTTTCTAAAAATATAGTGGCATTTTCCATAATTAACTCGTTGTTTGGGATTGCCCTTTCCATCAAAGCATAGGAATTTTGGAGGTTGATAGCCAAGAGGCATCCTTGTTTTATCAATACTACGGCTGTAAGGCTTGGCGTACACCATCGAAGACTGTGGCAAACCTCTGTATTGTGCACAGATTGCTGACATGCACAGATTGTGTCAGCAATCATGTGTTGCAATTTCTGAATAGATAAAGATCCAACTGAGATTTGTGTGGTGTTACAAATCATGTTTTGCACCACAGCTTGATCATACAAATCTTGTTTTTGTTTGTTTTCTTAAATTTCAAGCTCCATGATTTGAGAATAGCCTGCAACTTCTTTTTTTGGTTTCTATCACCGGGTTTTGAAGTTCAAGCTTTTGCATGAGCTCCACAATTTGGACATCTTTTTTCTCCAAAGTCATGGTAAGTTTCTCAATGGCCAAGGCCATTTTTTAAAACTTATCGTATGCTTTTACCATCATGACTGGCTCAAAGGATTCATCAGATGAAGAGTAATCAACCCATCTTCATGGAGAAAGATTTTTAGTAGATTTAGAAATAGATCTATCGCTTGAAACAGAGTCCGCCTTCAGACAGTTTGGCAGACTCGTAGATCTTTTCATAGAACTGGAACCCGTTTTCTTGAATTTGAGGATTTTGTTGTTGCCCTCATTTAAAAACTTTCTAAATGATGCAACTAGTTAAGTTCTTGTAGTTTTCGTCTAGGCTCTTGTTGAATAGAAAATTTTGACCGGTGTCCCTTCAGGAAAAACCGCAATTCTTTTTCCCTTGTTGTTTGACATATTTAATTGTCTTGAAACTCGACAATTTTGGCAATTGAGAAATGAGAGGCAAGAAGGTCGCACTGGGCATGTGAAGAAATTTGTAAAACAATTTTGTGTATTAATAAATATAGAAAAATCGTTACAAATTCAATTTTGAGAGATTTATTAAATAAGTAAAAAAATCCTCTTGTGAATCATCTAATTAACGATCGAACTGTCGAAGCAGGGGCCACGTGGCTTAAATCCTAAACTTCGAAATTTGAACTTGATTTGTTGAAGACTCGAACTTCTTGAATCTTCAAAGAACTTGATTTCTGGACTTGAATTTGGCTTGAGTTTGATTTTCTTTGGCGAAGGCTTCGATCTTCAAGGTTTTTCCTTGAAGAGGCTTCTGTTTGTAGAAGACTGCAACTCTGAGATTTGGCTTAACTTGTTTTAACTACAGGATTTTTGTGCTCCAATAGTTTTGACTTGGTTTTGGAATAGTTTCAGTGTCTTCAAGTCTTCAAGGTTTTTGTGCACATGTGACTTGTTATTTTCATTGGACCAAAGGCCCCCTCTTTAGGAGAAATGTAGGGTTTCAAGAAAAATGTAGGACGGGCATTGGACCGGGTTTTCAACGTAGGATGAACCTTTAAGAGTAAAATAGGCTCCTACGAATTAATGGGCTCTTTTACGGGCTTAAAAGACTTTGGGATCTAAAGTATTTAAGTGGGCTAATTTATTTGTGATTGGTCCAATTTGTAAAATAAACCCTAAAAAATTTTTTGATGTCTACAACTGTATCAGCCGAGTTGGCGAACATTACCAATCACCAAAAGCATGGTCAGAGACGGTGGCATCATTTTACGGGCTTTTGTTGGTACATTGAAGTACCATTTGTAAAGGAAGTTGATGAAGAAATGTCTACAACAGTATCAGCCGAGTTGGCGAACATTACCAATCACCAGATGCCTGGTCAGAGATGGTGGCATCATTTTACGGGCTTTTGTTGGTACATTGAAGTACCATTTGTAAAGGAAGTTGATGAAGAAAGTGAAGGAAACTAGAGGAACTATCCATTCATGTGAAAAAGAAACCATTTTCTCCTCAAAACAAAGAGGTAATTTAAAAGAAAATCTTCCATATGTCTACTACTTTTATAGTGTGAGATGTGATATTTCTTTCTTCTCCCTAAATTTAACCAATATTTAATTGTGGATATTATCCACGAGCCGAATTCTGTAAATATCTTATTTATTTCTGTTTTTTTTTTCCTTTGTTTTTTAACAATTGGGTGTAATAAATAATTGACTAATAGTGGCTTTTCATATGATTTTCTTAAGGAAATTGCGAAACATGTCTCACTTTGATGTGTCATTAGCAAAACTAGACAATGTCAAAAACCTATTTTTTCTATAGAGCTAACTCAGTTCCATCTACACTTGTACAAAACACTAGAACCATCAATTTTCCTTCAAATCAATTATTATCATGTGAGTATGTTGTCTCTGTAAACGGAACCCGCATTACATTTAAGTACGCGGTCTATGTAAACGGAACCTGCATTAACTCTATGGAAAATTGAGTAAAAAAAAAAAACATGAAAAATGTTCCTTTCAAAGTTTTCCCCCTTTTTTCCCAAATATTATGATTTCTACTTTTTCTTTTCTTAAACATACCTTATCAATCTCTCACACATCCAAATCTAACTCTGAATTTGGCCGCCACTATTGTGTCATGCGATGCGGATAGCAGTGGCAACACCTTAGAAGTTACTGTGATAACTGCAACCTCGCTGTGAGTTATTGTGATGACGCCTTAGAAGTTATTGTGCAGTGATGATGTAATTATATCAGCACCTGTTATTATGTCAGATTTGACATTCTGGTCACATATTGTTACGGAACCAGGCATTAAGTGTTTGGATACTACTAGTGGTGACTGGTGAGTAGTTAGCTAACCATCATAAACTTTGAATTGAAGGAGGGGTATAATTGATGATATTTCATTATCAAAAGTCGTCGTTTTTGCAAAGATTATTGAGAATAATCATTTCTTGACAGCCAAGAGCTATGTGGTTTAGTAGTATTAAAGTGCATTTCGAACGCCCTTGATCATCAAGGGTTCAATTTCCCCCCCCCCCCCCCACAAATGCCCTCTTTGTGTGTGTATAAAGAGTTCTTAATATCACCTCAAATTTTATCATATCCCTACGATTACTCAAATCTAAAATGTATAAACTTTACTAACACCACCATTTCTGTCTATAATACTTCTTAGCGACCGCCAACTACAACAATGCATCCATATCCGCACCTTAGACATTATTACATTGGAGATGTTCTTAATTTCAATTGATCATTTAACATTAATGCAATAACTATATATGACTACGAGCAGTTTATAACTAATGTTAATTAAGAAACTCTTACACTCCAACTGGTGTTAGCTACGCACATATTGACCCTTGTCCATGTTTTTTCTTTGATCTTATCTTGATATAATACCATGGTTCCCGTTTATGTGTAATCTCTGTATTAGAGATCTTTGTTTGATTTTGATTTTTCAAAAACAATTCTCACTTAAACTCGTTTTTAATCGTATATTTATCCATTAAAATAATTTTGCACGTGAATTCGTAACTTTTCATTACTTTTCCATTAATCACACATTCTCACACAAAATCACTTTTTTACAGAATCAATTCTTAAAATTTTAAATCAAACACACTTCGATTTTTCGATGTTAAAAATGGCGTGGTTCCACGGCTTTCATGGTTTTTTGCCTATGTGATTTTTGTTCCTTGCTTCCAATACAATGCTATGATATGGCCGAATCTGTTTTCAAGAAGCAAATTCCGTCACATAGCACAATCTGTCCAACTAAACACGGTAAAAATTACCTTGAGAAATTATTATGCAGTTAATAATATTATTAGTTTCTAAAATATATTCTACTTATTTAATTGTTCATTTATCCCTCTTGTGATTTGTATATAATATTCATATTTGTATTAGAAAGTCATTATCGATAGCGACAGTAGGCGCAATTTTCTATTCCGAATACTTTGACAATCTACCTTGCCAACAATTACAATCATCCCAAATCTAATTTGACAATCTAGGCTGTTAGAAAAAATAACGCAGAACAATGCAAATTATATTTAGAAATAAACCTCAAACTTACTCAAACCAAAGTAGAAGAGAATGCAGAAATTAGAATGAAAAACGCCTAGGCTAGACTTCGACTCTATGCCTTTAAAACGTTCCCCCCCCACCTAGATGCTTACGGTCGACCGGAAATTGTCTTCCCAAGATACAACGGCGAACGTTTTGTGGTAGAAGCACTTCAAATCATAAGACACGGCAAACCGGAAAATATTTTATACTCACTCTATGAATTTTGGAAAAGTTGAATGCAATTTGAATGAAAAATGCACAAGTATGATGGTCTATAAATAATATGTCAAAAGGTGTCTATGGATAGACAAAAGCTGTAAATATAGTTGGCTTCAAACTTAATAGACACCGTCCAAACCAACTGACACCTTTTAAAGAATTCGGATGATGATACTAATTAATTTGACAATACACAAAGTAATTAGTTAACTTAGGACAATGAATTAATCAATGTGTCACATTTAGGGCATAATTTCTCATTCACCCGGAAATAATTTAACGAGACCAAATGTATCATGTACGCGTTCGATTTAAATATTGCTCGTATATAACAAGTACCGAGACCTACGAATATTTAGTCAAAACGACGACTATACAGCTATGACTATGCGACTACCGCTAATATATAACAGTGGGGATGAGTGTAAAACATTTACTTTCCCACTTTGTCCCCAACTTTTTCTTTTAGTACCAATAATATCCTTATAGTAATTGTGTAATTATTTAATATTTAAAATCTTAGTAAATGACATATTAATTATACTTGAAAAGTTCCATCAAAGATAGGTTATAGAACTTAATTAGTAACAACTTCTATTATGCCATTATCGCTACTTCTTCTTCTTCTTCTTTGACTTTACTATCATGTCTATTAAATATGCGTATTGCATATAATTGTCGATCAATGTTTAGTAAGAACATGTCTAGAAAGAAACCTTCTCAGAGATATTTAGTTTTTAAAGTTATTTATTTGTTTATATTTAATGTTAACATTTGATCAATAATTTAAAATTTGTTTACTACATGTATATAATTTTTTAATGAAAATTATATTTGTAAAATTTTACATTATTATATAACGTGCAATGTACGTTTAAATTACTCGTATATAAAAAGTGTAGATGTTGGAAAATCTTTTGATTTTCTATTTTGCCCTTATATATTTTATTAAATTCCTTATTTATCCTTCATTCATTAATTAAAAGAACAAAAACTCTCCATTTTCAATTTATTACGCATAAGGGAGAAAGTATTGTAATTTTATATCATTGTAGTTGTTAAAAAGTATACAATATAGATGTCAAATTGAATATTTCAGTTCAAAGTAATATGAGCTAACTTTCAAGAATTGGTACTTCCTTCATCCCAAAAAGATAGTTCGTATCCGTCCCAAAAAGATAGTTCGTTTACCATATTGAGCTTGTATTTAATGTTTCATTTCCATATGTACTCATAATTAATTATTGTTATTCAACTACCTATACATTGAAAGTATTTCAAACAATTAATGAGATATAAGGGTATATGTGGAAAATAAGAAAAAATTTAATGTTTGAACTATATTAACTATCATTTCTTAATTTATGTGAAAATAATTACTGGACTATCTTTGTGGGATGGAGGGAGTATAAAAAGGTGTGAACGGTTGGTAATGACATATTTACGGCAAAGATCATGACATAATTAAGGGCGGGAAAAAAATTAAAGATAAAAATGGATAAAACAATCAAAGTTGATCAGGGTTAAAAAAAGAGAGTGACAAAATGAAAAAGAAAAAAGCTCATATGTAGATTTGACGATTGTGAGAATTGCATGTGTTTTAAGACTACTCGAAAACTACTTTGAAAAGTCACAATTGCTAAAAGTTTAGCTTGAAAAGTATAAATTAAGGCTTAATGAAAGGAATATCATTATAAAATTTAGAGACAATGTTAAATTTAAATAACAATATATTTTTTAATACATATATGCGGCAATTTCATGGAGGGATATAAACCTGAACCTATGTCTAATAAAGAGGTACTCTAACCACTTAAGTTATTTCCCTTGGTTTAAAATTAAAAAAAAAAAAAAGAACCTAACAAAATGTAGAACTTTACATTTATCATTTTTCATTTAAATAACATGTGTTACGTACGTACTTATTTAGAAGAATTTGATTTACCTTTATTATTATTATTATTATTATTATTATTATTAAGGGGCACTCTTACGATTTGAGTTCTTTCCCTTGGTTTAAAATTAGGGAAAAAAATTGAACCTAACAAAATGTAGAATTTTGCACTTATCAATTTTTCATTTACATAACATGTACAAGTACTACACTCGTACTTATTTTGAAAACCGTCATCTATTATTATTATTATTATTATTATTATTATTATTATTATAAATTTTGTTATTTTCATTATTTTTTTTAAAAGAAAAAGCTTAATTCTCATTAAAGGGAAGAAACGCAGTACATCTTTGTCAAGTAATCGTATCATCCAATCATCAAGGACAAACATGATATGTGGACTACTATAGGAACAAACACGCCTAGCTAGCTCGTGGGCGACGACATTAGTTTCTCGATAGCATTGAAATTGTGGCCTGTAGTCAAGAGAATTTTGCTATCCTTTGCAGTGCTGCCAAACTCAGGAAATTATTCCTCTTCCAGCTACATAGCATCGATAATCACCTTAGCATCGACCTCAAAGGTGATATTCGAACAGCCTTCCTCCCAGGCCCGGTCCTATATAGAGGCCCAAGAGGCAGCCATCTCAGGCCCAAGAATAGGAGGGGCCCAATTATATTTGTTATAGTTGGCCCAAATACATTTGATCTTTTTTTTTTTTAAATAACTTGTGAGGGCCCAAACAAAAAAAAAGTCAAGGGCCCATATTGACCCAAATTTTTTTTTTTTTTGAAATTTCATATTTAAAAAAAATCCAAAATTCAAATTTTAGTTTTTCAAACAAGGTCGTCGAATTTCCATTTCCATTGCCATTTCCCCCAATTGCCAAGAAAACACTAAATTGCTAAATCCCCAAATTTCCCAAATCCCTAATTTCCTCCTCAATTCGTTTACCTCAATTCACCAATCGCCATCACATTCACCGGTCTGCAATTAACACCGGTGTTCTCCATCTGCCTGCAGGGTCTGCTACGTCTGCAATTCGCAAAGGCTGCTGGGTCGCGGGCGGCTGGCCGCTGGTTACTCTCCGTCCGCCTACTAGTGCTCAACCAGTCGGCTTAAGGCTGCTCTCCTGACACCTGAGGTATGACCGTATGAGGATTGGCGAAATTTGTCAAGTGTTTGTGTTTTATACTTTATTTACTGGGGTTTTCTTTCTTGGATCATATATTGCAAAAGATATGAATAATCATGAATAATTCATACTCTTTCTCTGGAATATGTCCTGGAATATGTCATTGTTTCTTGCGTCCTGGAATATGTCACTGTTTCAGTGTTTACTCGGTAATTGTTTGCAATTTCATATCTTGGTTTTATATTTGGGAAAATTTCTGATACTGCTGCTTTTTGTAAATGACATATGAGCATTATCAAAAAATTTCATATCTTGGTTTTCATATGAGTTGAAAATTTCTGTCACTGTCATTTACAAGTAGCAAGATTGTATTTTTAAAAATGATTTAGGAATTTTTTATTACTAAGTTATACATATATTTTAGATTAATTACAATGTTAATATACTTGTAGTCTTTCGGATAGACTCTGTTTTACCTAACCTATATTTGTTGCTTTGTTAATTTTGTCAAAGCTTCGGTTTTTACTTTTTAGTAGAGATTGCATCTTTGCAGGTGTAATAATGCGATACCCCTAATTAGATATGCAATATGTTTCTATCCACTTTCTATTTCGTTAGAGTAATTATTTAATACAATCAAGACTCAAGAGTTTTGTTTCTAGGTTTTATTGTAGTAAATGGGCTTTCTTAGTAAATGGGCTTTCTTAAGAATGGATTCATTTAATTTCCTTATTAAGAAGTTTCAGGCGCAACATCGATTAGCATTATTTTTTCCCTCAAGCCTTTATGTATATTTATTCTTTTTATTTGTAAATACTGTTAGCCACATCTGGATGATTTTATAGTTCTCAATTCCGTTTAGATTTTTTATTTCTTTGTTTTGTGCACCATATGGAAACACCGCAAGAGTTTGTCATTTGGATAATCTATAATTAGCTAGTGATTTTATATTGTAGCAAATTTGAGACTGGTTTAATTATCTCAAGGGGCAAGATGATTGATAAAGGGCCATTGATATTATACACTATTGTTTCAAGTTGCTAGTGTACTGAATTTTGGAGAAGCTTTCCTATATTCATTTACTACAAGTTTACGGATTTCTTAGCAATCCAAACAGATGATTATATTAGTTGTATTTATTTCCTATATATGATAGTTGTTTATTATGGGGCAGGCTTTGAGGAGTCATCTGGTGGCTGGTGCTAGTATTAAAAAAAAAAAAAAAAAAATTAAGCACCCCGGAAGAGCCCCCTTCCAGCCCCTTGGGTCTCTCCCTGTGTTACTCGTTATGGAAGTCCATTATTTGGAACTCGCCGAGGGCCCCAATGACGACAGGACAGGCGCTGCTTCCTCCAATAGCCAACGCAAAGCCTCTCGAAACCCGTACATTTCTGCTTCCCTTGGAGACAAATTTGCATGCAAAGTTTGAGGTACGACTACGAATGAAACGGCCCTCTTCATCTCTGATGACCATGCCAAATCCAACTCCCAAACCCTCTCTCTATACGCAGCTGCATCGATATTACATTTCATGAACCAAGCTGCCAGCTTTCTCCAGACTAGTTATTTCATATTAGTCAACAATTTACCACCACACAAGGCATGAAATGAATGTGAGAAACTTGATAAATTTGTTAGTTATTGGTTATTATATTAATTGCAAGACCTATTTTAGAATTGCCAAGATAAATCTGAAATGTTGGAATCGCTACGGGAGAAATTTTTTCTTTGCTTGGAAACACAACTTCGAAGAAGTGCAGTATCCAGAGTGTGTGTGTGTGTATATATATATATAAAGCTTTTATGTAGAAGTTGTATACAAATTAGAAAATATATTTTGATGGTAAAGAATCAATTGAATGAAGATCAATAGATATCAAATTTAAATAGAAAAGAACATCTATCCAAGTATATATCTTATATAAGTATGAAGCAACACTAATGGTAAACTCATGATATCGTTAACGTCCAAACTCACATGCAACGCATGTGCTATAAATTAATTTCCAACAAAAGCTTTTATATATATATATATATATATATATATTTATTTATGCAAGATGACGCTGCAATTACTAGCTACTAGAAGCCTAGAATGCTGGGACGGCAGTCACGAGAAGAGGATTTTTCTTATGGATTGCGGTGCCGTGGGCTTCAGCCATGTCCAAATCTTTTTCAGTTGCAAAGTTGAATCCATGCATCAATTTTGCTAATGCAAGCTCAACAACACCCATCGCAAATGCAATACCAGGGCAGCCTCTACGCCCAAAACCAAATGGGATGAACTCAAAATCAAGCCCTTTGAAATCTATTTTTGTGTTTAAAAACCTTTCAGGATGAAATTCTTCAGCATTTTCCCACCACATAGGGTCTCTTCCAATTGCCCAAGCATTGATAAGCACTTGAGTTCCAATTGCAATGTCGAACCCCATTACTTTAGTGTCTTGAACTAGTTCTCGAGGGAGCAGTAAAGGAAGCGGCATATGTAGTCTTAGGATCTCTTTGATCACAACCTTTAGATAAGGCATTTTGTCCAAATCTTCCTCCGATATCTCTAATTTGTTTCCGACTACTAGCCTCACCTCATTCTGCAGTCTCTCCAAGGCTTTCGGGTGCCTTATAAGCTCTGTCATTGTCCACTCTAAAGTAGTATATGTAGTATCTGTACCTGCACCAAACATATCCTGTACATGATCATAAGTAAAATGATTAGATTCAAATCAAATTCTTTTTGTAATAGAATCGTACAATGTCTTAAGACAGCAGCATTTCTGGCACCATGCTGGTTGGCCCAAAGATTTGGGGGGGCCTTTAAGCAAAATTTTAAAGGGGTCATCTCAATCACTTTAGGTTAACCTATGTTTGCAAATCAGTTCTATTTTTAAATAAAAAGTCAGTCAAACTAATCACATCACTTATTTTATATGACTTGCATGTACTATACAAATATTCATCATTCAATCTCATTCATTCTCTCTCTTATTTATCATTAAAACTAATTCAGATGAGTTGCAAGAGGGCTTAAGTATGGTTTTGAAAATGGGATACTTTGACAAATATCGTCAAAACATAAATTTAATTGAAAAATCAATGAAAAAGTGAGAAATCCCACATCAGTGTCAAAGCACGTGAAATAAAGCGCCAATTAACCCCACAGATACAAGGTACAGAAATATGGTCTGTAACTTTATTAATTTTCCCCCTAATTTTTTGGGAAAAATAATTAAGTGTGTTTGATTAAAGATATTTTCCTTGAAAAAATCAAATTTCTGAGAAATTTTCTATTTTCGTGCTTTTGATTGACAAATGGAAATAAAATTGAAATCCATGGTACAATTCTCTTAAGCATAGTTTTCCTCATTTTCCTGGAAAATAAATTTATACGTCCCTTTAGTAAATTGTTTTCCATGAAAGTTAGAAAATATCATTTTCCCATCTTTACGTATCAAATGCACCCTTAAATGTTGAAATTATCCACGACTTATAATTAAGATGTCACAAGTGTTATTAAAAAGTCACATCAAAAGAAAAAATAATTACATTTACTTAAAAAGACATGTTTTACTAAAAAAATCATATAAAAATTCACACATGTAAAAATTAAAAAGTACGTATATAAATAAAAAGGTATTTAATTAAAAAAGTCAGATAAAAAAGTCATACATAAACTCACAAGTCACATATAAAGATTAAATATAAAATTTAAAAAAATATATAGGAGATCGGAAGAGCACACGTCTAATTAAAAGTCACATGTTCAAAAATTAAAAGGTCATGTATATAAAAAGTCACATATAAAAATTTAAGAATTTACATATGAAACTAAAAAATCACATATAAAAAGTCACACATTTTCAATTCTCTTTCAAACTCATTTTCAACCACACATCTATCTATTAAAATAATTTTACATGAAATTTCATAACTTTTTTATACTTTTCAACTACACATTCTCTCAAAAAATCACTTTTTCACAAAATCAATTTTAAAAAATCTAAATCAAATACACTCTAAATGTCACATGTCTGAAAATTAAAAAGGTCAAGTGCAGAAAAAAAATCACATTTAAAAATTAAAAAATCACATATAGAACCAAAAAAATAACATATATATATAGTAGTTAAAAAGTCACACTTTAGAAATTAGAAAAGCCACATATAAAAGTTTTTTTTGAACTAAGCCACATATAAAAGTTAAAAAGTCACATATAGAACTCAAAAAACACATATAAAAATACAAAGTTACATTTCATTAAAAATTCACAGTCTACAAATTAAAAATTTTACATACAGAAAAATTCATATATCAAAATTAAAATGTCACGTATAGAACTACAACAATCACATATATGGAAATTAAAACCTCACATGTTATTAAAAAGTCACACGTGTAGAAATTAAAAAAAAAAAATTTACGTGTAGAAAAAGTCACATACAAAATTAAAAAGTCATTTATAAAAATATAAAAAACATATATAGAAATTAAAAAGGCATTTCTAATTAAAAATTCACGTATAAAAAATTGACTGGTGAAGATAAACAATAACAAAGATAAATAAATAAAAACTTCAAACATGGCAAACATAGCATGTACCACGTGAAAATAGAGGAAAATGGAAGATTGACCCATCACAACTTTTGTCTCTACACAGTTGTGCGAGTCATGGTACCATTTGGCCGTAATTTTAAGCTTTACGCGTATAGTGAAAAAATTTTGACGTATTTTTCTATTCCTTATTTAGTAGAAATAAATACAGTCTAATTTCCTCTTTAACCAGCTTTGAATGATTACTTAATTATATTATGCTTAAAAAATTATAAAAATAGATACACATTTTAAAAATATTCAAAAGATTTTTTTTCGGTAAATCATTATTGTAAAACTTTTGGTTACATTTTATTGTTTAAAAAGTATATACTTGAAAATCTGATAATTGAAGTATTAATGGGCCCATTACTTATTAAATTGTGATGCAACGTTAGTATTCATTCGTTATTTGAAAATTAACAAGTCTTAAAAAATTCAAATTCAAATGAAATTAATATTTATTAGTTCATATAAAATAAAAATACTAAAAGTTAAACTTGGTAGTTTGAAATAGACAAATAAATAAAATGTGTCGGTAAGAGGGTCTGAACGTTGACCTTTAGTATAAGGTAAAAATTAGAATTTATAACCTTATCACTAGACTAACTAACAATTTATGCTTTTTAATCGTATACATTTTTTTATTCTATTATTATTTAAATATATGTTCAAAAATACCTGATTTTTTACTTTTTTGCATTTCTGATTTTGGGTTCTTTTTTTATTTTGGGGGGGGGGGGGTGGTAGTAAGTGGATGCATGTAATGCATACGTGGAATTGCACCACCCACCTAGGGTTTAAGAAAACTTTCATATTTTAAAATGGATTGTATTCTCCTCTAGCGATATCCTAAGACTTCTTGGAGGAAGAGATCGGAGATTCTTACAAAGATGAGAGCTTTGACTGTATCAGAGTCGATAGAATAACTGGAGTTGCCATTCCTTTGAATCTCGAGCAGGATGTCCACAAAGTCTGCTCCATTACTGCTCCCATCCCAATCCTCCTTTCCTCGCGTTCGATTTCCATGCTCTTCAACTACACCATCAAAAAATTCATCCAAAGATTTAGCCACTTTCTCTAATCTGGCATGAAAACCATTTACATGTTTTATCCAGTTAAGCCATGGAATGTAATCCCCTGGGTTAAAAGTTCCCACTAACTCTCCAACTTCCTTCAACATCAACCCAAAATTTACACTACCTTCTTCATCCCCATATTCCCTTCCAAGAGCCACTCTACATATAATACCATTACTAAGTGATACCAACAGATTGCTCAAGTTTATCAAATTAGATGACGAAGAAGAACAAGCTCGTCTAATTTTCTCCATCATAAGGGACGTTTCTTCTTCTCTTATACGACGAAAGGACTGAACCCTCTTGTTGCTTAAAAGCTGAAGCATGCATATCCTCCTCACATGTCTCCAGTGCTCACCATAAGGAGCAAAAGCTATGTCTTTCAAGCCATAAACAATTTTTTCCATGACACTTACCTTCGGCCTGTTTGAGAAAATCAAGTCCTGATTTTTCACAATTTCGCGAATTGCATCAGCAGAAGAGACGACTAATACGGGTATGCTGCCAAGGTGAAGCATCATGAGTGGACCATATCGTTTGGAGAGTGTTTGGAGCGAGCGATGGGGGTATAAGCCGAGTTGGTGAAGATTACCAATCACCGGAAGCCTGGTCGGAGATGGTGGCGTCACTTTCTGGCCTTTTGCAGGTACATTGAAGTACCATTTGTAAAGGAAGATGGTGAACAGCGTGAAGGAAACAAGAGGAAATGTCCATTCAAGTGAAAAAGAAACCATTTTCTCTTCTCAAGACAACACGAGGAAATTTGCAAGAAAATATTTTATGTTTCGTACTTCTATGTTAATGAAATGATAACTTCTTCTTCTCCCTAAACTTGACCAATATTTAATGGTGAATAGTATCCACGTAGAAAGTCAACTGGGAGTGGATGCCCCGTTGCTATCATGCTTCTTTTTTTTTTTTTTAACAACTAGATGCAATAAATGATTGATAAATAATGTTAAAAACCCAATTCCACCAAAAGAATAATAATGTTATTTATCTGAACTAGATTATAGTTGGTATTTTTATAGTGGTAGGTGAATGGATGATTATAAATATAGGGTGACATCTACAATTCAATATTTAATAAGAAAATGACATCACTTTTTCGGTAAACAAGTATTGTCATCTAAGGAAGTCGTCTCTTTAAACGAAACCCACATTAACTCCATAGAAAATTAGGTCACCAATCTGTGAGAAATGCTCATTTCACATTTTATTCGTCATTTTTAATATTACAATTTCTAACTTTTCCCCCCTTAAACCTACCTTATCGAACTTCAACACCCAAACCTAAATGGTCGCCACTACTGTGTCATGCAGATCACAGTGGCAACACCTTAGCATATCCAATGCATGTGGTGTGGTCGGGTCACATAAAGGAAAGAGATAGAGAAAAGTGGATTATTTTAATTGAAGGGAAATGGAAAGAGGTATAGGAAAAGAGGGGGGAAAAGAGGAGAGAGGTAGAAAGAAATTCAAAAATAATACTAATGCTGTAATGAAGAAGGTGGAGATAAATCTGTGATTTTAGGCTTGGCACATGACACGATGAAGAAAATGTGTAGATAAATGGACTAAATGATAGGAAAGTGATTAGATAATGAAAAAATATATCTTTCTTTAATCACAGATCAAGAGATAGAATTTTTAATATCAAAGTTAGAAAAGTTGGAAATCGTTAATACCTTCAAAATATATAGTACAAGCAAAAGAACCAATAGAAGCACAACAAATGGATGGAGATTTGTACAAATATATGAAATTACTCAAACCTAATAGTAAGATTAGTTTTGAAACAAATTGTGGACAAAGTGTAGAATACACTTTACCAAAAGAATCAACTTGGGTAAAGAAAACTTATTTGTTTTCCAAACAGTAATAATAATTCTTTTAAAACTCTAAACCATATTACATCATTAAGTAAAGAAGAAAAATCTCTTTTAGACAATCTTTGGATATCTTATAATAAGAATCCAAAAGATCATAAATATTTTTTAGCATCCATGAATTCATTATCAGAGCATTTTAATCAGAATAGAACTAGATTTAAATTTTATGTTGTTACTAAAGGAAGAACCTTAAGAGTTTTTCATACATGGATAGAAGTCTTAGACATCCTCTTCCGATCTTAAAAACCCACTTTTTAAAGGATTTAATAATATTCAAGAAGCATTAGATTCAGCAAATAAATTTTTATGTTTCTCCTTCTCTAAAAAATCTATCAGAACCCTTTTAGATTTTTCTGTTACAAGAGATATAGATGTAAATACTCTTTTTTGTACTTATTGTAAAGCCATGTAGAGAAATTATAAAATTCTAAATGAGACAAATCAAGAGCTTATGAACAATAAGCTCATTATCCAGAAACAAATCTCAGATCTAGAAAAAGAAGTGATTGGGTTAAAATTCAGTCTCCCAAAGGCTTCATCTTCTAGCCAAAATAAGAAGATTGAGATGGTGAATATTCCCCAATTTATATCGAAAGAGGTACTTCTGAGCCTAATAAATCATAAGCTAGTCTAGTTTTACCGGTGACTGGTAAAGACTCATCAAACTTGGAAATGGCTATGAGCTTCTTTTTTAAAACAGACTCAACAGACTGTTAATTCTGTTATATAACAAAATTTACAAAAGAAAGAAAACTGGGACACTCTTAGACAGCCCAATGGAAAATATGACTATCTAGTAAAATACAGTCATTCTCAAGAACCTCAGACTCGAGACAAAGATAAATGAGTTTTGTCAGATTTTCAAAACAACCAAGACCCAAAAGCAGATATCGTTTCTTTAGAAAAGATTTTAGAAAAAATTGAAGAAATGCAAAAAATTTCAAAAAGCAGTAAAGACGAAGGACCATTAAGAAGAAGAAAGAAAAAGACAGCCAAAAAAGAAAAAATTAAAAGCAAAATTAGTAAAGCCATTGAAGAGACATTCAGACGAATTTTTCTAGAAAAAGATAACGTAGAAAAAGAAATTCATCCTTATCCTATACCAGAAAAGGATTCTTCAGAAAATATCTCAGATGAAGACAACGAAGAACAGTATAGAAATGATAATAATTCAGATGACGGGATGTCTTTGGACTCAGTCACACTCCACAATCTGGACACTTAATAGAAAGAGGACAAAATAGGCCATAAGCCTATAAATTTAGGGACAAAGACTTTCAAGGCAAAATACTGAGACAAAGGCCAAGATTTTCTACAAAGTTTCTGACAAAGAAAGAAAATGTTCAACAAAATTTGTTCAAGAGCATCTAACAAAGAAGACTTGTTTGGAAAAGCATAGCAACATGTGAAGAAATAAGATATTAAAAAAATGCCCAATATCCCCAAGCAGACGTGTGTAAAGAAGATTCTTACTAGAGCATTCAAGGTTTTTAGCTCCCAAGAATTTTCCTATAAAAAGGATTCTTCAAATCAGTTGAAGACATACGCACATCAGCATCAGTCTTCAAAAACACCTCAAATTTTCTATCCTTTTTACTAGTAAAATTCTCAATCCAAAACACTATATAGTCGTAGAAAAAAAAAAGCAGTATTGTAAAAGTTTTAAGGTACTATTTTTAATATCTTTTTAAGTTTTTAGGGACTTCCCGCAAGGAAAATCCTTAACTTGTAATTAGTTTATCATGTCTTAATCTCTCTCAAAAAATATATGAAGTTTTATCTTTATTTTTAGCTTCGTGTATTCGTGTTAAAAATGTTTTGTTAACATTTTTATTAACCTTCATCTTATGCATATCATAAAAGCATAACTTGATTTTCAGAAGCCACATTGTATCTAAGTTAATCCTTTTAAACATGACTTTAGAGAAATTGTTAGGGTCGGAGTGAACCCGTTGGAATCCTCCTTTTGTTTTAAAGGAATCAATCAGCTTAGGTATTCTATTAGGGAATACTAGTGGTAACCTAATAGATAATGAAAAAATTAATCTTATATGAAGTGATAGTAATAAAACTATAATATCATTGTTTTGCTTTATTATTACTTGATCTTGGGTCTTTTGAGACCTACAATCTAAAAATCCTTCAGATTCTTCTCTTTGAAATATATCAGTATATTCTTTTGCATCTAAATAGTTTTTATCTGTGATAGAGTTATCGTTCATTAACTTAAAACCAATTTTTTAAGTTCTTCTATCTTTTCTAAAACTTTTCCTAGTAAAAGTTTCATTTCTATTTCTAAGTTTTTAGTTATATCTAATCTACAAGATTTTTCTAAAATAGTCTTATTTTGTTCTTTAAGATAGCCTAATTTACTATTTAAATCTTTAATTTCTTTTCGAAACTTTTTATTATTATCTTTTAGTTTTAAGTCTAAATATTCTAACATTTTTAAATCCAGGTATTCTTAATTGCTTTGATACCAAATTAAGAGGGGTATGCCAAAAAACAAGCACGTCCACTGGTGCTAAAGGGTTTGTTTTAAGGTTGAAAAATGTATTTATGTAGTTTGCGAGAATTAAAAAGAATTAAAAAGTCTTGTTCTGGTAGTTTTTGATAGAGCTTCTAGGGTTCTATATTTTTTATCTAAATATTCATATAAATGTATTAATGTTAACTTATTACTTAGTAATCTAAAGGCAAATAAGATTGTGGAGTGGAATTCCAAAAGTCGAACACTTGTATGCCACTTTAAAGATAACAGTTTTCTCAGTTTTTTAACTCAATCGTACTCCGTACTTTTATTAACGAAGAGTAATTGTTTACCAGTTTAATCTCTTTCAGTTTTTTTTTCTTTTTTTTTGCACCTACAACACATCAACTTGAACCTGATTTCCTTCTAATAGGTTACCACTGGCACTCCCTAATAGAATACCTAAGCTAATTGATTCCTTTTAAACAAAAAGAGGATTCCTACGGGTTCACTCTGACCCTAACAATTCCTCTAAAGTCATGTTTAAAAGGAATAACTTAGATACAATGTGGCTTGTAAAAATCAAGTTATGCTTTTATGATATACATAGAATGAAGATTAATAAAAATATTAACAAAACATTTTTAACACGAATATACAAACCTAAAAATAAAGATGAAACTTCATATATTTTTTGAGAGAGATTAAGCCATGATAAACTAATTACAAGCTAAGGATTTCACTTCGGGAAGTCCCTAAAAACTTAAAAAGACATTAAAAACAGTACCTTAAAACTTTTACAATACTGCTTATTTCCTGCAATATACAGCATTTTGGATTGAGAATTTTACTAGTGAAAGGGATAGAAAATTTGAGGTATTTTTGAAGATTGATGATGGTGTGCGTGTGTCTTCAACTGATTTGAAGAATCCCTTTTATAGGAAAATTCTTGGGAGTGAAAAATCTTGAATGCTCTGGTAAGAATCTTTCCTTCTTTACACGCGCCTGCTTCGGGATTATGGCATTTTCTTCGTATCTCATTTCTTCACATGTTATTACGCTTTTCCAAAAAAGTCTTCTTTATTAAATGCTCTTGAACCAATTTTGTTGAAAATTTTCTTTTGTCAGAAACTTTGTAGAAAATCTTATCCTTTGTCTCCGTATTTTGCCTTGAAAGTCTTCATCCCTAAATTTATAGGCTTATGGCCTATTTTGTCTTCTTCCTATTAAGTGTCTAGATTGTGGAGTGTAACCGAGCCCAAAAACATCCCCTCATATGAATTATTGCCATTTCTGCACTGTTATTCGTTGTCTTCTTCTGAGATATTTTCTGAAGAATCCTTTTCTAGTACAGGGTAAGGATGAATTTCTTTTTCTACATTATCTTTTTCTAGAAAAATCCGTCTGAATCTCTTCAATGGCTTTACTGATTATGCTTTCAAGTTTTTCCTTTCTGATTGTCTTTTTCTTTCTTCTTCTTGATGGTCCTTCGCCTTTACTGCTTTTTAGAGTTTTTTGCATTTCTTCAATTTTTTCCAAAATCTTTTCTACAGAAACGATATCTGCTTCTGGGTCTTGGCTGTCTTGAAAATCTGACATAACTCCTTTCCTTTTGTCTTGAGTCTGAGGTTCTTGAGAATGACTGTATTCTACTAGATAGCCATATTTTCCACTAGGCTGTCCAAGAGTGTCCTAGATTTCTTTCTTTTGTAAATTTTGTTCCGTAACAGATTAACAGTCTGTTGAGACTGTTTTAAAAAGATAGAGGAATCAACAGTCCTCTGAGTCTGTTGAGCTTTTGGCAAGCTCATAGCCATTTTCGGGTTTAAATAGTCTTTACCAATCACCAGTAAACCAGGACTAGCTTCTAATTTATTAGGCTCAGAAGTACCTCTTTCGATATTCATTGGGGAATATCAACCCATCTCAATCTTCTTATTTTGGCTAGAAGATGAAGCTTTTGGAAGACTATGTTTTAACCCAATCACTTCTTTTTCTTGATCTGTGATTTGTTTCTGGAGAACAAGCTTATTATTCACAAGCTCCTGATTTATCTCATTTAGAATCTTATAATTTCTCTGCATGGCTTCACAATGGGTACAAAAAAGAGTATTTCTTATGTGTCTCTTGTAACAGAAAAATCTAAAAGGAAGTCTGACATATTTCTGAGAGAAGGAAAAATATAAAAAATTATTCCAATAAGCTGTCTGGCTAAATCTAATGCTTCTTAAAGATTATTAAATCCTTTAAAAAGTGGGTTTTTAACATCTTTAATACTTCTAAGACTTCTATCCATGTATGAAAAACTCTTAAGATTCTTCCTTTAATAACAATATAAAATTTAAATATAGCTCTATTCTAATTAAAATGCTCTGATAATGAATTCATGCATGCTAAAAAATATTTGTGATCTTTTAGATTCTTATTATAAGATATCCAAATATTGTCTAAAAGATATTTTTCTTCTTTACTTAATGATATAATATGGCTTAGAGTTTTAAAAGAAATACTACTACTTGGAAAACAAATAAGTTCTTGTTTACCGAAGAGTATGCGATCTTGATAATTTGTTCTATTCTGGCTAGATGAAGTCTGTAAAGAAACTTGTGATGCAAAGTTATTCCCTGGAGGAATAGCAGGTCTGAGAGACGGTCTGGCCATCTAAAAGAAAGAATCACATATTTCAAAATTTAAAGAATCTTTATCTATTATTAACCTATTTAATATATCTACTGCTTTATTTTCACTTCCTTTAATATGCTCAAAATCTATATTAATTCCAGTATTAACTATTCTATCCAGAAAGTTTAACCATCTTCTTCTGCTACTTCTCTTAGTATCCGTTTTCATTTTATTATAAAATGATACTATTGCAACATAGTATGTTCTAATAGTGATTTATTTTTTAGAGAAAATAAAGAGTTCAAAACTATCTAATGCATAGTTTACTGCTAATAATTATGTATCTATACTACTCATGTTTCCTTTTTCTTTATTCTTTCCGTTATTATATCTACAAATTCTTTCTGTGGTTTTATCAGCATATTTGTTGGGTTTGCAAATTAAAAATGCTCTCCATCCTATTTACTTCCATCTGTTTCTATTACTAAATAATCTGTTTCTAATGGCATAGCTAGTTTTGGCAAACTCTTTATTTTTTCTTTTATTGTTTGCACTAATTTTATATCTTCTTGGTTAAAAAATCATTGTCTTGTAGAAGAGGCCTTAACATATAAAAGTCCTGCTATTTTTCCCAAATCTTTTATAAAAGGTCTTGCATAATTTACTAATCCTAAAAATTTCTGTATTTGTTTTAAATCATCTAATTTATCTAGACATTCCAAAGCCTTTTGGGTTATATGAGGTTGAAGTTTAATTTTTCCTTTTCCTATATTTGCTCCTAAAAAATTTATATATTCTTTGAATGAAGCCATTTTCTTTTTGCTAATTATTAAACCATGTCTAATGAATTCTGAAAATACTATTTGTAAATGACCTCTATGTTTTCATCTATTTTTACTAAAGACTAAAATATCATATTTATAGACTACTTCAAATGTGTTATGTTTATTAAATATATCTTCCATTTTTCTTTGAAAAATACTATGTGCGTTCTTTAAACCAAAAGGCATAACTAACCATTCATAATATCTTTTCGGACAAGTAAAAGCTATCCATTTAATATTGTCTTCGTGCATTTTTATTCGCCAAAATCCTGATTTTAAATCAAATTTACCAAAAATCTCATAGTCCTATATTCTATTTATTAAAACTGTTTTATCTGGTATGCTATAAGCATCATCTATCGTATTATCATTAAGTCATTTGTAATTAATTACCATTCTACTTTTTCCTCTAATTATTTCTGAGTGATTTCTTACTATAAAAGCTGTTGATCTATGCAGACTATCTGATTTTCTTATAAATCCTAATTTTAATAATTCTAAAATATGCATTTTAAAATCTTCTACATCTTGATGTGTTGCTTCTATATTTTTTGTCTTAATTATACATTATGGATTTTTTATTTTTAATTCACAAACTATTTTATCTTTTTCCCAATATTTTAGTACATTTTCTCCTAGGATTTCTAACTTTTCTAACTTTGATATTAAATGTCCTATCTCTTGTTCTGTGACTAAAGTAAGATAAATTTTTTCATTATCTAAAAAATCATTAATTTCAAAGTCTAGTTCTTCCATATTGAAACTATCTTCTTCTAACGAATGTTGTTCAATTAATTGACATTCTCTTTCTTTTTTATAAGGGCAATTTTTCTCTAGGGGCTTTCGCCACACTTCTCAGTGCACTTTGAGAGAAAATTAGTAGTAGTCGTTGGACTAAACAATGTGTGTTTTTGTAAATGTATAAAGTCTTTTGTAATTGTAATACTACCATTATCTTTTAATAAGAAACTTAATCCTATTATGAAGTTTGTGTTTTTTAGATTTAGTTTTTCTTACCCAAGTTGATTCTTTTGGTAAAGTGTATTCTATATTTTGTCCACAGTTTGTTTCAAACCTAATCTTACTATTAGGTCTGAGTAATTCTGTATATTTGTACAAATCTCCCTCCATTGTTGTGCTTCTATTGGTTCTTTTGCTTGTACTATATATTTTGAAGATATTAACTTTTTATTAATAATACAATTACCACATCCTGAGTCTACTAGCCCTAAGCATTCTCTAGTATATGTTTCCATTCGTATTTGACATTTTACTTTAATACTTTTTTATTTTTCAGTATTACATACTACTTGAACATATGATATTTGTAAATTTTCTATGTCTGCTTCTTCCATTATTGCTTTTCCTTTATTACTATATTCTAATAGTTCTAATCATTTTATTGTTAGTTTTTGCATATCTTCTAAGTTTTCTATATGTTTCCTAAGTATTTTAATTTCTTTGTCTTTCATATATTCTGTTATTTCTGGTAAGTTTTCTTTTTCATAAGAGATTAACATTTTTTATTCTGAATATTTTATTCAAGCTTCTTTAAAACATTCTTTACATTTGGCTCTATAGTGTTTAGCTGGATACCAATTACATAAAAAACAGAGTATGCTATCTGTTCCTTCTCTCCTATTCCAATTATGTTTACGTTCTTCTATAATAATATTCATTAGACTATATTCTTCATCTGAGAATTTGGAATCTTTTTCATTTATTAAATTTGAGAATTCTTTTATTATTTCATAATCAGATTCTTCAATCTTTTGGTCTTTTACTATATCTTTTACTGAAACTATACTATAAATAGATTCTTGATCTGAAACATATTCATCTAATTGAATTAAATCTTCATTAGTACATTCTATTAAAGTGCTTCTTTTATTATAGCTATTGATTCTTTTAGGACAAGTTCTAGCTAAATGTTCATTACTATTACGTACAAAACAACTTAATTTATTTTTATAAGTTCTTTCAGGCTTAAATTTTCTAACATGTTTTTCTTGATTTAAATATAGTTTTCTCTTATTTGATTTTCTAAGTTAATATCATTTCTTGCCATAGTCCTTATTTTTATTCTTTCTGTACTTTTTATTATTATGTGTTTTAGAGTTTGATGCACTATAAGTTTGAGGGGTAAAGATGTCTTTACAAAATTTATAGTCTGTCTTTTTTAATTGCTTTTGAATTTGAAGTTTTACGCATTTGTTTTCTAAACATCTTATTATATGTTGAACTGTCTGTCCTATTGTCCATGGATAATTTGGATTTTCTTTTATTGAACTAGAATTACTCAGCTTTTCTATTATTTCTAATCCTAAAGGTCCTGGTAGCTTAGGAAAAAGTTTATTTCCTAAGTCTTGATTAAATGTATTTCCTGAGATAGTTGTTAGATAATAGTATTCATTTAAGAATTTCTTAACGTACCTACCTATTGTCTATTTGTATAAATTTAATTGTTCTAATTCTCTCATTGCCTTTCTTTTAGTTTCTCTATGTCCTGAATTGGGATCTAATCCAGTAGCTAGAAATTGTATTTGATTGACAAAATTATATGGATTACTTCCTTTACTTTATTATAGTCTTGTTCTCTATCTTGTTTAAATGCTTCCCACATTGCTTTAGCACTTTCTCCTAAAAATATTTCTAGATATCTATACATTTCTACTGTGTCCATTTCTTGAAAGTTTCTAAAATAATGCCCTATTAAAGTATTTTTCCAATCTTCTATTCCGATCTCCAAGTTTGAGGATCATGTACTGCTAAGTTTAAAATATAACACTTAGCTAATGCTTGGAATTCTATTGGTTTTTCTAATGGTCTTTCACCTCCTCTAGCTATGTATCTTGTGTTTTCAGGGGGATTTTTATAATCTGAGTATGGTCTTCCTGGTGAAAAACTATCATAACTAATATCTGCTTCAACACTGGAAGAAGTCATTATAGTTTCATTTTCTATTATTTCTTTTTGATAACTGTTGTTTGAGATTTTTGTAATATTTCCTTTAATTACTCCTACTCTAATGTTTTGATCTTAGTCATAATACAAGTATTCTTCTTCGTTTAATTGTTTTTAAAATATAATTGATCTTCTAATTCTAAAAGTTCTTGTTGTGTAAGGTTTAGATTAAGTTCTTTGGAAAATTAATTCTTTCTATATTTTCGTCAATTAATTCTAAATATATTAAGTCTTGCTCAGAGTCTTCATTTTCTCCTTGATTTTGTATAGTAGAATAATTAATGAATCTTATATTGGTTCTTCCTTGACTATCTTTGTATGTTAATGCTTCTTGTGGGGCTATGGCTGTCTCTTTTTGTTCTAATAATTTATCTAGCTGCCAATTTAATCCTGTTAATTCTTCTGCTGAGAATTCTTTTGGTTTTACCATATATTATAATACCTTTACTATTCATCAGATTTACTACTTTTTCTACATAAATTTTATACCTAGTCTGTGAATCAAAAGAACATCTTCCTAAAAATCTTATGGATATTAATAGATTATCTCTTCTAATGGTTTCTTCATATCCTTTAGTTTTTGTTCCTATTTTTATATTTTATATAAAATCTTTTACGGTTATCAAAAAGTCTGGCGTACAGTATATTATCCCATTATTACTATTTATGTCTACTTCCATACTTGCTATCATACTTTTTTCTGTATTATTTATCCTTTCATCATATATGGTAACTAATACCTTGCTGCCTAAATTTTTTCTCATCATTCCTTTTATTCCTATTACTATTAAGCCTAAGTGAATAAATCTATATTTTCTCTTTTTTAATTCTCTTTCTGATTCTTTAGAAATTAATTCAATCTTTTTACATTGATCTCCTATACATTGAATTGATATTTCTCTACTGCTTTTGAAAAATTGTGTCCTAGACTCAAAAATTCCTTTGTTATATAAAGTTTTTGGATTTAGAATTCTGAATCTTTGGGTTCTAAATCTTTCATAGTCTTGTTGGGAATCTATAATTTCTTCTAGTCTTGTATCATATTCTTCTCTTCTATTTAATATTCTATCTAATATTGGTCTTCTGCTACTGCTAAAAGATGGTCTAGATTCCTGTTGAATTGTTCTATATCTTCCTAAACATGGGCTTGCTAAACTCATTATGCTGCATGAGGGAAGTTAAATGCTATAAGTTGTTTGGTATTTCTTGTTATTGTTTCTCTTCCAGTTGGTTCAAGTTCTAAACTTCCTATTTTATCTGCTATAATTTTTTAGTTCATTTTCTATGTTAGGTGCAGGAGTGTTTGGAGAGGGTTTTTTTTTATCTAAAGTATCTATCTTCTTATGAAGTGATAGTAATAAAATTATAATAGTATTGTTTTGCTTTATTATTAATTGATCTGGTGTCTTTTGAAACTTACAATCTAAAAATCCTTCAGATTCTCCTCTTTGAAATATTCTAGTATATTCTTTTTCGTCTAAATAGTTTTTATCTATGATAGAACTATCATTCATTAACTTAAAACCAATTTTTTAAGTTCTTCTATCTTTTCTAAAACTTTTTCTAGTAAAAGTTTTATTCTTATTTATAAGTTTTTAGTTTTATCTAATCTACAAGATTTTTCTAAAATATTCTTATTTTGTTCTTTAAGATAGTCTAATTTACTATTTATATCTTTAATTTCTTTTTGAAGCTTTTTATTATTATCTTTTAGTTCTAAGTCTAAATATCTAACTTTTTTAAATCCGGGTATTCTTAATTGCTCTAATACCAAATTGAGGGGGGTATGGCAAAAAACAAACACGTCCACTGGAACTAAAGGGCTTGTTTTAATGTTGAAAAAAGTATTTATGCAGTTTGCGAGAATTAAAAATTCTTGTTCTTGTAGTTCTTGACAGAGTTTCTAGAGTTCTATATTTTTTATCTAAATATTCGTATAAATGTATTAATGTTAACTTATTACTTAGTAATCTAAAGGAAAATAAGATTGGTCAGCAGAATTCCAAAAGTCTAACACTTTTATGCCTCTTTAAATATAATGGTTTTCTCAATTTTTTAACTTACTCCTACTCAATACTTTCCTTTACTAAGAGTAATTGTTTATCAGTTTTATCTCTCTCAGTTTTTTTTTTAAAGTAGACATCGACCTTAGTTATTTAGTACGTCTCTCGCCGTTAATTATTTGTAATATATATTGTAAACTAATATATAAGTTCAAAGGTAAAACTCAAACGAATAATGCATCCATCGCAGACCAATATTAATTAATAAAGAAAGAAGGACCAAAATCTTACTTCCAAGGCGTAACAAGGCCGGACCTCTAATCAATGGGGCCGCAAGGGAAATTTAAAAAATGGCCCTTGACTGACTTTTTTCTAGTAGTATAATAATAATAATAATAATAATAATAATAATAATAATAATAATAATAATAATAATAATAACCACCACCCAAGGTGGTGGTGGTGGTGGTAATAATATAATAACCACCCAAGGTAACAAGATTAGATCAAGAAAATTTTTTTATGTATTAACCAAGAAATGCTTTCTTTAAACAAGGAAAATTACCCAGATAGAATGCCAAAAAGGGAGACAAATGTGTGACTCAAACGGTTCAATGATAATTTTCAAAGAAAGAGAAAAAGGAAGCTATAAATCAACTTTTCTAGGGTTTCTGACATAACTGCACAATTTCATTTTTCCCCTCATCTTCGTCACATTTTCCTGCAAGTCCCAAACTCCATTTCGCCAGAAAAGAAAACTCCATTTCTAGGGTTTCTGACATAACTGCACAATTTCATTTTTCCCCTCATCTTCGTCACATTTTCCCAAACTCCATCTTCGTCACATTTTCCTGCAAGTCCCAAACTCCATCTTCGTCACATTTCGCCAGAAAAGAAAACTCCAATATGCCCCCCAAAAAAAGGCATGAGATTGAGGCCTCCTAGCTGAGCGGGCCTTAGGCACCAGCTTGCTGTGCCTTAGGCCATGGGATAATACCATTTATATAAGTTTGACTCAAAATTTTACGTGTGTCAATATTTGTACTATGAATGCTCTAAAATATCTATATACTTGACTCATGAATGTTCCAAAATGTCTCTATACTTAATATCCTTTTTTATCAAAATTATCAACCAAAAAATTTGCAAAAAGTTCCCAACTTTGCCACAATATGGTGCAGCATCATCTATAAGCTCTAATATGGCATCATCTGCTGCACCATATTATCTAGATGATTTCTCAAATGGACCTCTTTATGCTTGTTGTATATTTCATTTCAAAGCTCTTCATCTATATTGATCATTTCTTTTTATACATTTGAAAGGCAATCTTCCCTTTCAATGTTTCTATACTTCATAGATGTGAATCACTGGCTGTGGCAAATAATCCTACTATATTTGTGAGGTCATCGAGGATGTGGCAGAGGACGACGTCAAAGGGTGTGATGTAGAATTCTGAAACCGAGTAAAAAAAACCGATTATTATCTAGTGGGTTTGGGGCGAGTTTGGAGGTCCGCGAGGTAGTCTGTTAGGTGATCAGCGGCGTCATTTGATGATAATACCATGGCTGGTTTCTTCATTCATAAACCGGTCATTTGAGGATGTAGCAGAAGATTAGCAGTTGTACATTTGACAAAATTTGGGTATAATTGTAATTTTGATATTTAGGAATTAATTGCAAGTAAAGACCTTGGAACTTCCATTGTAATTTCCTAGAAAGTTCATTTTGAAAGGGTATTTTAGACCATTTATGAAAATATGCTGACGCATTTAGCATTTTGTAATCTAAAGTTAGCTTTTTAGTATTACCAGCGAAAGGGAGGCGTGGGGGGGGGGGGATCTCCCCGACAAAGTTGGTCTTCAAAATGGTTGTCGCCCTTGTAAAACTTTTTGAAGCTCAAATTTTTTCTTTGAAAATTGCAACCGGATGGAAAATTGCAGAAGAAGGGAGTCGTGTGGAGAAGAGGGTTCTTTTGATAAATTAATAGGGGGTTTGAAAAATACCTTGTTTTTGAAACTATTTGTAAAAATGCCATATTCAATTGCAAAAGTACCCTTAACCAATTTTTATTAAATTCAATTATTATTATTATTATTAATAAATTCATTTTAATATATAATTTTAATATATAATTTATGTTGCCACTTAGTAAAAGTTATTACCCCGCTGCCACGGATGTCATCACCTAATAAAATCAACCAATTGTTAATACTTATGTGCTTGCAAAACAAAACCACCACCACCACCTACTCTTGGTAACAGAAGTAGCCATCGCTGCCGCCGACGCTTTAATACATGGTAACAATCCTAGCCAACACATAGTAACAAGTTAGAAAAAACTATGACAAAAATCACTAGAAAATTAAAAGACATAGTAACCAAAAATGACATGGTAACAAATGCCAAAAAATCACCGAAAAGCAAAAAACACTGAAAAATAGAAAATTGTGGTAACAAGAACTAAAACATGATAACAAGTTAACGGTAACAATGTTTTCTGATGAACGTATATCATCGTAACCATGGTAACACACACAATTGAATAACATGTACAAAATTGTTTATATCACAGTGTTTTTAGAGAACAATCTCACAATTGGAAAAACGTTAACAAAAGTAACAAATTGAGGAAAATAATTTTTAACAGTGGTTTTGGGTAGAAAAACACAAACAACACGGTAACAAAACAACCGGTTCATAGTAACAACTAACAACCCAAAATAGACAATGAAAACACCATCATCAACGGAAACAATGGGAACAAAACGACCAAACAAAATCAAAGGAAAAAATATAAAATATAAAATATAAAAATTAAAAAAAGGGAAAGGCAGATTGACGCAAGTGAAATTTAAAAAAATAATAATAATAAAAAGAAAACGAAAAATTCAGATTCATGGTTGCCGCGACAACCTTGAATTGAAGAAGAATTCAATTCATAATTGAATAAGAATTCAATACCGCTGCCACCTCACCCCATGGTTATGTTGGAGAAAAATGCTAACGTTTAACTCTGACAATGATGGTCACTAATTAGTGACGGTTTGATATGAACGATTGGTGAACAGTTATGGTGGCGATGGCAGCGATGGGCGGTGGTGGTGGTGGCATAGGATGAAACGATGGGATGAAGGTGAAGAATAGGATGCTAATGTGCAGGGTTTGATGAAAAATATATACACACAATTTAGGGCATAAATCAATAATAAACTAATAAAAATAAAAAGCAATAATAATTTAATTATTATAAAAATTATGAAATAAATAAATAGACGGGGTATATTTACAATGTCTAGGGGTATATATACAAATAGTTTTTAGCAATGTTGTAAAATTAAATGAAGCATTCAAAATCGGGTGAAAGAAAAGGTTTAATTGGGAGATGAAAAATGGATCAAAAAAGGGCCTAGTATAGTAGTCTATGGAGCCCATTTCCAATTAATCTTTAAATCTCAAAGTCCAATTAACTAGTTTAGTTTCAACCCACTTAATTTATCCCAATCCAATTATCTAGTTTAGTTTCAGCCCACTTAATTTATCCCAATTTTTTGTATAGTTATGTACGTGAATTCCCAAAGAGAAGAAAATTTCATAATGTGCACGTGAGTACATTAATATTTACTTACATTTTCTTTAAAAAGAAGAAAATTAAGCCGTCAAGTAGGGTTTTTATGCAAAAATTTATTAATATTTTAATTCTTTTTAAATTTGGTAAACAATAAAATAGGTCCGATCTTAACATTTTCAAAATGTCCATATTTTAACATTATATTAGTTTATGCAAATGATACGGCAAACATGAACTTAAGTTGATATCAAGGACATGCAAATACCATGTAAATATTTAACCGATAACCTTTTTTTATTTTATTGATTTTCATTCTTTTTCGTTTAACATTTGTGTTAGATGTCCACTACTGTAATTCAAGTTCTCTCACAAAGGGATAGTAGTTGCAATTATTGATAAATTTGTTTGCATACTTAGATGATTATTTGTGCTATTTTTAGTGTATCATGTATTTATATTAATATATATATAGCTTTGATTTTGTAATAATATATAAGGGAAAACATGTATGGAATAGTATATATAATTATATATTTAGATTACATTTTCATTTTCTGTATCTTCTTATCGATGAGTTTGAATATGAGAATACAAGAAGACAAATTTAAATGTCAAATCATCTCTACTTTCAAACCTAGATTACGTATTTTTTTATATAATAATATACTTATGATCATTTTGTGGTGTAAATATTGATATATAAAAATATTCAAAAATAAACTTGGTGCTAAGATTATACATAACTTTTGTATTAAAAAAAAAAAAAAAATTACACGACTTTAGTATTTTTTCGGATAATGCTACTCTTCCTTATTGAGTTACTTGTTTGGTGACTTAATGGGGGTGTATGTGTCTTTTTGCGCATGTATTTCAATTAAATGTAAGAGTGTTTTTGCAAATATATTAAATAGTTATTTAATGACAAGTAATCGAGCAAGTGATTCGACAAGGAAATGAAGTATAACTCTTTTTTTTCATCCCCTCAATAAAAAATTTCTAGCTCCGCCACTGATATTACCTATTTACTTTTGAATATTATTATCAGTTACCCATTAATAAATGTTAGTCAATTATGCCTGCACCCAAAAAGTTCAATTAGCTGAGTGTTTGGTGGTAGCCACATTGTGGCATCCAAACACAATTGAATTTTCTCTTCAGCTGGAATTTGGAAAGTAAGATTCTTACGAATTTATTCTGTTGAGAAAATATCAAAATGATTTCTTTTTCCCAGTGGATAGTTCTTCTTGTTTCCTTCATTTTCTTCACCATCTTCCTTTTCAAATGGTACTTTAATGCTGTTCCAGCAGCCCGGAAAAGGATTCCGCCATCTCCATCAAGGCTTCCGGTTATTGGTAATCTTCACCAACTCGGCTCGAACCCCCATCGCTCGCTACAATCACTGTCCAAACGATATGGTCCACTCATGATGCTTCATCTCGGCAGTGTACCAGCACTAGTCGTCTCCTGTGCTGATGCAGTTCGTGAGATTGTGAAAAATCAAGACCTGATTTTCTCAAACAGACCAAAGTTTAGTGTCACGGATAAAATTGTTTATGGCTCCAAGGACATAGCTTTTGCTCCTTATGGCGAGCACTGGAGGCACGTTAGGAGTATATGCGTGCTTCAGCTTTTGAGCAACAAGAGGGTTCAATCTTTTCGTCGTATAAGAGCAGAAGAAACATCCCTTATGATCGAAAATATTAGGCATTTGAGCTCTTCTTCCACATCGTCCATAAACTTGAGCAATCTATTGGTGTCACTTACTAATGGTATCATAAGCAGAGTGGCCCTAGGGAGGAAATACGGTGAAGGAGACGGTAGTGTAAATTTTGAGTTGATGTTGAAGGAAATTGGTGAGTTATTGGGCACTTTTAACCCAGGTGATTACATTCCATGGCTTAACTGGATCAAACATGTAAATGGTTTGGATGCCAGATTACGCAAAGTGGCTAAATCATTAGATGATTTTTTGTCAAGTGTCGTTGAGGAGCATAGAAATCGAAAAAAGGGAAAGGTGGAACATGACTCGAGCAGTGCCGATGAAGCTGACCTTGTCGATATAATGCTTGAGATTCAGAATGATCAGAACAATTCTAGCTCCTCTATCGACTCTGATACTATCAAAGCTGTCATTGTTGTAAGAATCCCTGTGTCTCTACCTTCAATCATGGCAAATTACTCTCTAATTATTTCCCTTTTGTATGACAGGATATTTTTGGTGCTGGTACTGATACAACATATACGGCTTTAGAATGGACAGTGGCAGAGCTTTTAAGTCACCCAGACGCCCTGGAGAAATTGCAGAATGAGGTGAGGCTAGTAGCCGGAAACAAATCAGAGATATCAGAGGAAGATTTGGACAAAATGCCTTATTTAAAGGCGGTGATCAAAGAAAGCCTAAGACTACATCCCCCTTTCCCTTTACTGCTCCCTCGAGAATTAATCCAAGACACTAGAGTAATGGGGTATGACATTGCAGCTGGAACTCGAGTGCTCATCAATGCTTGGGCAATTGGAAGAGATCCCATGTTTTGGGAAGATCCCGACGGGTTTCATCCAGAAAGGTTCTTAAATACAAAAGTAGACTTCAAAAGGCTCGATTTTGAGTTCATCCCATTTGGGTTTGGGCGTAGAGGCTGCCCCGGTGTTACATTTGCAACAGGTGTTGAAGAGCTTGCATTAGGGAAATTGATGCACAAGTTCAACTTCAAAACAGAAAAAGATATGGACATGACTGAATCCTCAGGCACCACTGTCCATAAAAAGTTTCCTCTTCTTGTGAAGATGAATCCATATTGTAACTTTTAACTGTACTGAGAGTGTCGTCTTGCTTTCAATGTCGATCGAAAATAAAATAAGCAGCACTTTGATGAGATAATTAACAGTTCCTAGTTATCTATTTTATCTGAAAATGAGATAATTAACAGTTCCTAGTTATCTATTTGATCTGAAAACTATGCGCCTAGCTAACAAAATTTATGATGGTTAGCTACCTATACACCACCATCCGGACCCAAACCTTAGCATCTCCAATGCACATTGCCTAGACAATGTCTATTGAAGGGGGGAGAGAGAGAACATGAATATTTTATTCAAGAACATAAAGAAGTGTAAAGAAAAAAGAGCAAGAAAAGTATAAAAGATGATAGAGATATAGAAATTAAATTAAAAATAATGGTAAAATAGTATTAGACATTGTGAAGTTGGATGTAGGAAAATAGACATAACACGAGACACGATCAAGGGATTGTGGAGAAAAACTTAGGGAAAAAAATGAGAAAAGTAGTAAAAGAAAAAAGGAAATTAAAAGAAAATGTGGAGACAATGAGACCTACATAAATATGACCTCATTCTCTTTCATCTTGTAGACATTAATGTCCAAATCATGTGCGCTAGAGATGCTCTAAATAAGACCAACTTTCGAGTGATTGTATTAGAACTTACCCACAATCATATTGCCGTTAGAGTCAACACACGCTCTGTATTCTTACCACTTATACAAAATACTGGAGCTAATCACTTTTTTTTAATTCAAATCAAGTGTTCTCACGTAAGCAAGCCTATATAGAGTCAACAAGGGCTCTATATTCTTCTCATTTATACAAAATTGGACCAATGTTGCCATATTTGAAAGCCTCCAAGTTGGAAGCAAAGTTGGACTGTAACACTGCAAAGCATGAGCCAGCTTTGAATAATCACCAATAATCCTTTGCCATAATTAGTATAATCTTAACATGCTATTTTAGTGTTGACCAACCTTACACCTAAAAGGCTAAAACATTCTTCTTTAGTGAATTCTACCTTGTGAATTGACTGGATAAGTGAAGCATTCATGCAACGTGCGTGTTAAACACCACACTCTATCATTGCGCACAGTGGATTTGCAACATACATAGCCAGTACAAGGTAAACAAAAACGTATGCACAGCCCAAATAACAAGAAAATGAAGTATATTTTAAGAGATTGATTGGAGTTTCACTTCAATGGCCACAGTGCTCATACTTAAAATGAGTATCGCACTCACATAGACAGATGTTCCGCATGCAGTGAATCACACCTCATTGTGAATTTGTGACTGTGCTCATTGGAGCAAAATCAAGATATTTGACAGAATTGTTCTAAAAGATCACCGTATTGTAGTCCAAGTATTTCAACTGGTGGTAAATTTATGCCATTGTGGTAGATATGCAGTAATTTGTCATTACGAGTAATAAGTACATATGTTGCATGTCTTATATAAAAGATTTATAACATTTGTGTTTGAATTTTGGAGTAATTAGTATTAGTGATGTTCCACAATTTTTGTTGGGATAAAGAGTAAAATATGAAAAACAATGATATCAACTCAACAGACAACACCTCTATCACAGGACTAAAATGATGAATCTATGTGTGTGTGAGTCACGGGTACATCAGATAAGCTCAAGAAGAAAGATGATTTGTGGTACATTCTATTATTTTTTTTTTCCATTTTAGATTCTACGATTTCGAGAGTAGCCAACTAATTTGATTTGTAATATGTCTTTATGCACACACACTTTAATATTAAATATGATTTGTAACTTGTACATCATATAAATTGAATTGACAGAATAATATAACTTTTAAAATTATAATTGTAGTTTACGATTTATTAGTTAGGTCCTAATCACTTTTAGTCAAAAATTAAAATTCATATATTGCGTGCAACTTACCAAAACAAACAAATAAATAAAAATATTTGGAAGTTGAAAAGATACACATTTATGAGTTAATTTAAATTATTCACAAAAATAAATATTTAATACGGGTATTATTGTATATCAAGAAATAAATAGGGGTAAAATGCAAAATCAAAAGTTTCTCATTTATTCCCATTTTTAATATACTAGAATTAACACTCGTGCGTTGCACGGGAATAACATTAATTAAAAATTTCAATGATAATATGTACAAATTGAAGTAATAGTGTCAATCAACCATACATTAAAAATAAGAGTAAAAGATGTTCGATAGTTGGCCTTCTAACCTATGTATTTTCAACAACACTTTATAAATTGACAATAAAAGAAAAAGTACCTTTTCCCCAAAAAAAAAAAAAAAAAAAAAAAGAAGAAAAAGAAAAAGAAAGGAAAAAAAGGTCGTACTTGAAATAGTGACTCAAATGGGCTTTATTTAGCTTGATTTTTATAAAGTCAGAAGTATGAAGCCCTACTGTCAATAGAACGTTATTGTTTTCTATTGACAATTGGACTGCATACACCCAACTGTATAGAAAAAGTGCTTTATGTAATAATGATATATATCACAATCAAAATAAATTGTTTACCCTTTAAAAAAAAATTTTTTTTTTTGTTTACTTAGGAAGTTAAAACATAGACAACTCTAGCACTTCTCCAGTCGAACATTTTTTTTTTTTGATAAATTCATGAGCAGAATAATCAGAATTATCTAAAAATATGCAATTCTTTTAGTGAATGAGTCTACATACAGAAAAAGAAAAACAAACTGACATATATCTATATTTTTAATCTGAACTTAAAAAAGATGAGAATTATGCAAAAATTATATAAATAGCAACATGAATAATCAATTAATAATTGAGTATTTGTAGGGAAGCTCCCTAACTGTTACATTTATTTACACTTCCATCCTCAACCTTTAAACTCGAACCAATTAGTCTCCAACCTTAATTTGCATTTATGTGCACGTTAATCCAAATTCATTTTTAATAATTAAAATGTTATCTTCTGTTTGTCATTATCATTTAAATAGAAACTTACTGTAATCAATATTATATTTAATTTACTTCACATAAAAAGATGACACGTGTGAATAATGACAAAACAATTATGTTAAATTTAATTTAAAAATTTATTATAATGCACATGTGTCACTTTTTTATGTACATACATTATTTTTTTATACTCTTATATGATGTGAATTTGAAATTTAATTTTAATTACAATAGTATTATATTCCATTTAAATAGTTTTCAAATGGACCTGAGCATTTTAATGATTAAATATACATAAAATAATATTGTGTAGCACCAACAATCCTAAAATGACGCGTCAAAATTGCCGACAAATGTGATCATCACTTACAGCAATGCCCATATCTCTCACTAATTATCAATATTTAGTAAGCTGTCTTTGGTTTTTCATTTCTTGAATTAAATTCAAGTCACAAGTGCGGTACACGTGCAAAGTGCGTGCCAGATCTCATATGAACTTACCCATTCTAAAAATTACTGTTATATATCGTAATTTGGCGACAACGAGAAGATCAATCCACTTTCAACAATGCATTTAAGTTAGTAGATCAAGGTGAGAATGAATATTAAGAAAGAAAAAGAAAAACCCCAATTTATTTGCTTGCTTTTAGTGTCCTTGTATCAATGTGCTCCGGCCAATTCTATGCCCGATAGCGCGGCTCTCTTTCCTGGATAAGTAGGAAAAGTCATTTTGCACATTCTGGTTTCTGTTGGAGACTGAGTTTTGTACTATGTTTATGGATGCCGAAGCTTTTGTTCGTATGTCATTATTTTCTTTATCATGTTAACTAGTAAACTAAAGAACGGATTTCAGTTGAGTGCACCATGTTAGTTCATAAATTTCCCTTAAATTTGTGGTTGATTAGCGTGTGAATTTTGTGGGATGAGATTATTGAAAGAAACAAAGTTTTTCATTTTACTCGCAATTTTTGTAACTAAAGCATTAAATCCTCTGCTACAATCAAAGATACAAGAAAACAATATTTGAATTTTACATGCTGCCGATGAAGGCTATTCCATGGACAGTATTGCTTGCAAATGCCCAATACACATAGGACAATGTTGGTTTAATACTTGTACCCATATTTTGGTCAACGCCCTCATCACGATCCTATAGGTTGTAACAATGTGCTTTGGCCAATTCTATCCCAAACAACGGCAATCCTTCTTAAATTTTCTAAGGAAATAGATTAGGTTATAAAAATAGAGTCTGATATATCTCCTTAGAAAGATGACTATCCTTCCCAAGTACATAATTAGAAAAAGTCATTTTTGCACATTCTTGTTTCTGTTAAAGAATGAACTTTGCACTATATTTATGGATGCCAAGGCTTTACCTCATACGTCATCATGTTCTTTATCAAGTTAATTGGTAAATTAAAGAATGAATTCCAATCAAACACACCATCTTAGTCTACAATTTTGCCCTGAAAATTGTGATCAATTAACGTGCGAATTTCGTGCGATTGGATTATTAAAGAAACAAAGTTTTTCATTTTACTCGCAGTTTTTTGTAATGCAAAACTGTCCTCTTGTGTCAAATCCTCTGGCACACTAGTTGATAGCACATATTGGATAAGCAAATAATTCGTGCACATTGCGTGTTACCCCAGTTGGTCACTAAATCTATCAGATAAATGATCTTCAAATACAATAAAACAATATTTGAATTATACATATGACTGTTTGAGAAAGTTGTGAAGCGAAAACAAGCGGAATTATGCTCTTTGATCAACGCCCTTGTCAAGATCTTGTAAGTTGTAACAATACTCGAAATGCTTATTCTTCTCGTAGGGGGAGAAAGATTCTCAATATTAAATTTTTCAATGCAGGCTCATTCACAAAACATTTTTATTTAAAAATGAAAAATAGTAACGTTTTTATGGAAATAAGTGGTGTGGATTTGTGCAGTAAACATGATACTCATATAATATGTGAATGTAATTAGTTTGACTTAATTTTATTTTAAATTAGAAATGACTTGTGAATGAGGGTATCTTTGTAATTGACTCTTTAAAGTCAAAAGAGAATTTTTGGATAAATCTCATATATTGGAAGAAAAAAATAAATAACCAACATATGAGCCCTTAGATTTTCCCTCTTAACAAGATTGATCTTTCACGATGGAACCACATATATCACAGCTTAGTAAGCTCTAATGAGAAATCGATCCAATTAGACTAAAAGAATGAGCACATAAATTTCAAGATTGACTACTCTAACAAACCACCATCTTTTCAAGACATATTTAAGAATAAATTCGAAATTGGAAGAATACATATAAGTGTTTGATTTACTCTTAATAAAATTGACAGTTAAAATAGAACTCTAAATCTTAATAATTTTAACCTAGTGGTGTGAGTGGAGCCCAAATCTCAATAATTTGAGTAATTTACAGCTAGCGTCCCCAATTTTTCTACTTTATTGAAATTACGTCACCAACCCTTAATTTTTCTTCTGGGGGTCTTAAACCTTTCAAAATCGTTACACCTAAGGTCCATCGAATGAAAACCTTTAATTCTTTCGTTAATTTTGGAGGTATTTTGGTAAAATACACAAAAACTAACTATTTTAATGTTTAAAAAAAAATGGGAGAACCCCCCTTCCCGATGGCTGCGGAAATGGCAGCACCTTTGGCTGCCATTTACGACAGCCATTGAGGTTCAATGGCTGCCGGAAATGGCAGCCAAATTGCTGCCATTTCTAGCAGCACAGGGAGGGAGTCTCACTCCTTTTTTGGCTGGAAATGGCTGGTTTTCGGCCAAAAAATGAAGGAGAGACTCCCCCTTTTTTGTCGGAAATGGCAGCCACAGGTGCTGCCGTTTCCGACAGCCATGGGGAGAGAGAGTTCTCCTCTCTTTTTTTTTAAATTTTTTTAAACATTAAAATAATTATTTTTTGTGTATTTTACCAAAATACCCCCAAAATTAACAGAGGAATTAACGGTTTCCATCCGAGGGACCTTAGGTCTAACGATTTTGAAAGGTTGAGAACTCCCAGAAGGAAAATTAAAGGTTATGGACGTAATCTCAACAAAGTGGAAAGGTTGGGGACGCTATTGTAAATTGCCCCAATAATTTTAATGCCAGAGTGCTGTGAATCTGTCGTGGAAAGGATGTTTAATAAATACCAAAGTAATAAGTTCAGTAATGCCAAACTCAAACTCATCAATTTCCCAAGAGCCATTTTGGAATTTGTTCTTGATTGAAGATAAGTAGTAAATAAAAGAGTGTATAAGATACTATGAAATTTTACATTTTCAACTATATTAATTGAGTTTTCCTCAATTCTAGTGAAAGCCTATCTTAGTGAGACGGTAGAAGTATTTATCTTAAAACAACTCATAATTCATAAATTAATAGCAAAGGAAGAATAATATTTTTTAATTTTTCTTTAGTTTAATTGCAATCACAATATCACACGTTGAATTTGTAAGTTTATATATGAAGTTAGATTTAAAGTAGTTTTTATTTAAAAGTGACAAATATTTGTCAAGACCCATCATGGTCTAATAGCATCTGGGTGTATTTTTGCACCTTTTATTAGAGTTCAATTCCCCTCTCTTACAATAGTATCATTAAGATTTTATTTTTGTTAAACAATTTTAGATTTTAATGCAAGAGTTTACTATTAGAGTTTCCACTGAGCTTTCAAAATTCTTAAAAAATAGGAAAATTTTTTTAAAAATTTCAAAACCTTTTCCTAGAATTTCAGTTTTCAAAACGTTTCCTACACGAAACGCTTGCCTTTTAAGAATTTATGTGCTTCATAGAACCTAATAATATATGAATATCAACATTTTAGATTTTACCTAAGACAACTTGCTAGCCTAAAGTAACAATTATATATCATTGTATGTGACTCGACTATCTTTATGAGTTATATAACGGATGCAAACATACAAAAATCTCAGACCTAGTGGTCGCAAATGCGATTACCCAATATGGGGTATTTTTCTATATTTATTTGTAGTAGGTGTTCCCTCTATATAGGGGGTTTGTATTGTCAATTTTCTTGTCGCTATATTTCAGTAGGATATATCTATGCATATTTATACTGTTATAGAGTAGATTTGTAATTGTACTTTTAGAAAAATACAAAAATATGATCCAAGTGGTCAAATATTTGCCATTGCTTCTTCCTAAATTAATTTCAATATTTATTTATATCCGAAATCGAAGACAACTGAGCTTCATCAAAGAAACCTCGACTTTTGTACGTCTAGAGAAAGTTCAAATGTTGAAATATTAAGGGGTACTTTTCACTCTAGGTACAGAACATTTCAACTTTATATCAATTTTATCATTATTCTTTTTTTTGGTCCTACTAGGACCTCAACCTTTCATTTATTATTATGTTATCTCCAACGTCACTTTTCGTCCCTAATCTTTCAATTATCACCATTAACACGTGTCAATATGACCATTATACCCTTAACTCTTTATTTTCACTATAGGTCCCCAATCTTTCAATTTTTATACAATTTTGTTTCCATCCTTTTATGGACATTAATGACCTCTAACATTTCATTTATTATCGTGTTACGTCCCTACTAATACCTTGCGTCCTTTATCTTTTAATTACTACTGTTCATTCCTATTAAAATAACCATATACCCTTCATTATTTAAATAAAAAAGAAAAAATAACGAACAATATAAAATAAGAACTCCATCCATCTTAGGATATCTCACCGAAAATAGTGATCACAAAAACCTTGATCTATACCAAATTTGATGGATACCTAATCAGCATAAAATTGATCTGAGAATCAGTGTAACAGATTGGATTGGATTTTTTTATTCATCAGAGATCACATAGCGAATACAAATCATGGTGGATCCTTAAAAAAACACTCATTTTTTATTTACAAAAATGAACGGAACCTTAATACTCTAATTCAAATTTATGTCTAGCATCTCTCTTTCTGATCATCACCTTGATCTACCCTAATCCATTATGCACATCAATACAATTTCATTCGTTAATTGCAGATTGTATTTACGAGGTGACACGGATCAAACCCTATCCACTCTAAATCTACCTTGCTTCCTTTCACTACCGTTCGAATAAAATGATGTCATTTCATTTACTTTTTATTAAGAAAATATTAAAAAATATAATATAAAAAGTAATTTTTCTTCTTAAACCCATATATACGAGCAGGCCCACATGGGCCAAATGAGCTCAGCAGGTCGGCTCGGCTCGAGCCTTGCCTCAATTTTGAGGCTCGGCCTCAGCTTTGCCATGTCTAAGATAGGCCACTAGCCGGCTCGGCTCTGACTTTTTACGGGTCGAGCCATGGGCCGCCCCAACTGGCCGACTCGCTATGCATCTCTAAATAAGAGTGATAATCACAATGAAAGATAAGAAACTAAATTAGAACTAGAGTATTGGGGTTATATTCAATTTTTTTATAAATCAAAAATCAATTTTTTTGGATGGATCTACCTAATATGTACTTGCTATGTGATCTGTGGTAGATTAGGAAATCTAATCCGATTCATCACATTGATACTTAGATCGAAAACTTTCTTCAGCGCGAATTTGATATCCATCAAGAACATTATACATTGAGTTTTTTTGTTATCATTATCTCTCACTGTTGTCATTGGGTTGTTACGTTAGTGATAACTGTATTTTATATGCAATTTACTCCTTTTAACTTATTCAATTTTATATATCATTATGCATATTTCTACCTAATTTGTGTAAATATGGTTTATATAGGTGAAAAACTCAAATTGGGGTGATATTAAGTGAAAATGATGATTTTTTAACCAAATTAGAGCTTTACATTCAAGATGTAGCATCAAGTTGTTATGGCTAGAGAGTTTCGACATAGGAAGATCAATGTCAACAAGTTCGAGGACTAGATTGCACTTTGGGAGAACTTAAAAGAGACTATTTATGTTTTATTTGAAGAGTTGCATTTGAGAAGTTTTGAACTTGTATAAATGAAGAAAAATGCTGAAAAGGACCATTGCTGAAAAAAAAGTCAAATCAGAGACTGAATCGCACATGCTGAATTAGGCCCCTCGTAGGGTGCGGTTTGCTTGCCGCCTTAACCCGCGGGAGACAAATTTTTCTATTGGCCGTCGGTAGGGCGCGGCGAGAATTCGACGGCCACCCGCGGCCCGCAGCGAAAGGTGTTTTGACGCGTTTTTGGCCCATTTTTGATACAATTAAGGGTTCTAAAGCTTCTACAACTATAATTTGACGGGAAATAACACAAGAACAAGAGGAGGAGACGTCGAAGGGAAGAGAAAAGAGCCAAGAGAAGGAAGTGACGTCGCAAAGAGGAAAAAAATATGTGGAATATATTGTGAATTCGTCTCCTTCGGGTTTTGAATTCCAATATTTATTGTTGTTTTCTTTTCCTTAACATAATAGGCTAATTGTTTTGTGTTAGGGTTCATGATGAAACCTTGTTTTTCATGATTAATTTATAGTATTTGTTCTTGCTATTGTTCTTGTTTATTGGGTTAATTGTTCGTTATTCCCTTTAATCCAATTTGATGTTTGATCACCATTAAATTGAGTTTTGTGATTCATATTGTTTTCGAGAGATTCTTCATGAGTTTTGCACATGGTAGTGAATAACATAGGGTCCTATAATAGTTAGAGATATTATTATGCTCTATGAAATCGTTGCATAATAATCAAAGAGAATGAATACATGTCTTATATTCGAAGGTTAATTAGAGATGATTGGTCTCGCATATAGGTATAGATTTGGATGACTATCGAGAGAGGATTTCGAATAAATTAGGATTATTGATTTTCAACACTAGACTAGAACGTGTGAGGGCGAGTGCTAACGATTGATTGTGAAAACGGTGGTGGATTCGCGGATCCTAGTACTTTTGTGTAGTAATATTTGTGAATAATTTTATTTATTTTATTATATAACTTTTATTTTCCCTTTAAAATTACTTATCAAATCTTATTGTTTGTTTTTATTTAAAGTTGAGATTAACTAAAGTGAAACTTAGTAGATTCAGTACTCGTGGGATTCGACACTCTATTTATCACTATATTACTTATTAATGATCCGTCCACTTGCAGGATTAAATCGACAACAGTTAGAGTTGATGGACTTTTGATTTTATATCATTCTTTATTTTTTATTTAAATAATTAATGATATAATAATAATTTTAATAGATATTAACAGTAAAAATTAAAATGATAGGTATGAAAAGTGTTAACGGGCATATAACACAACAAAAAATAAAAAGTTGAGGGCCCTTTGGGCAAAAAAAAAGATGGAGACAAAATTGTATAAAAATTAAAAGGGTGAGAAACGAAAAATAACATTGAGGGCATAATACAATAATAAATGAAAGGTTGGGGACCTAGTGGACCTAAAAGAAAAAATGGAGATAACATTGATATAAAGTTGAAAGGTTCGGGACCTAGAGTGAAAATTACCCAATATTAGATTATGGGACAGGCCCAAATCTCGAATGCATCAAGGTATGGGACAAGATGTCGAATAATGCAACTCTGCATACATCTGAATATAATTATTCTTTATGTTTTAAAATAAAATAAAATACATGTTGGCATTAAGAATTCAAATAATTCTTAATTTTGGAATAAGAGTTTCTTTAGTACTTGTCGCTTCCCGCGTTATATATACTAATTATTACACGTCCAAGAAACACAAACACTTCAATATTTATTATCATCATTGTGTATACAATGGCATCAAATTCAATCAGACTTTCCTTACTAGTGTTTCTTGCCATTTTAATAAGTTCAGAGGCTGAGCTTGGACAGCCTAAAGAAACCCAAATGACACTATATTTTCAAGATTATTCGGGCGGGGCGAATGCCACAGTGGTAGAGATTACGGGTCAACCCGACGGCTTACTCAGCTTCACCAAGTTTGGAGCCATATTCTGCACCGATGACCCGGTAACTGAAGGATTTGAGTCAACTTCGGCCATGGTTGCACGAGCTCAAGGTTTGTATGTGACTTCGGCGTTAGATGGGTCGAATACGCACGTCCTAATATCAATTGTCTTTATTGATCAGGAGTACAAAGGTAGCACTCTTGAAATTCAAGGAACCAGTGCTCAGTTTGAGAGAGTTAGAGAAGTGGCCGTCGTCGGTGGCACCGGAAAATTCCGGCTTGCTCGTGGTTATGTGAGCTTCGAGACGATTCATTACGACCCGATGATTCACCACGCAGTTATTCAATGCAATGTTACCGTGTTACACTATTGAGAAGGCACCAAGAATTTCTTACACTTAAAAAAGAGCATGTAACAAACAATGGCACATATCGGTTGCTTGATTCTGTTGTGTGGACTAATAGTGTCGAATAGTCTCAAAAATAAATATTCCCAAAATTCTACTACTATTTGATTAATGTTAACTAGTCCCGTACCCGTGCCAAATTAACAGAAATCTAAAAAAACTCAAAATAAATAAGAAATTCAACATTAAATATAAACCTTCAATGAATAATCAAAATATAATCTCATTAAAAAGAATCACAAAATACAATTATAATAAGATTAGTCATTAAGATACAAATGTATTTATACGCGATAATGTATTCCAAATATAATCTTTTACTTTTGGTTACACGGGAAGACAACTTTACAACCGTATGTAAATTATAAAATTTTGAATAACTAATTGGCAACAAATTTACATGAATTGTGCAAATCAATAACATGATAAAAACTTACAACTATATAATGGAAATGCTACTAAATTGAAAATCAGTGGATGAAAATAAATTAAAAAAATGTGAAAGACCTCCTGAAACTCGTGAGGCTATAATGACAATGTACGTGTTTATATACATTTACAAAAGCGCTAGAAAGAAGGTAATACTATTTTTAATTTAAAACATCTTTTGACTTAAAACCAATATCATAGAAAAATATACATCTCTCATGACGTTACCCTATACCCAATTCTTATTCTACTCAAAAGGAAAAGTCCTAAATATTTCAAGGAGTCTTCTTCACCACAATCTATGTGTAAGATCAAGAATCAGCAATGACCTGTATATTTCCACTACTTAAAACAAATTAAGGGCCGCATATTTTGGGGACAAATGACATAATAATACTTGCATCTTCAAGAAAGTGACTAAATCAGATAGTAAATTGGCCAAGAACAAAGTAAAAAAAAAAAAAAGTTTCATGTCCACCAATAAAAGAATTACATCTTTACTCAAAGTCTAACGTTTTAAGCTTAGATTTCCAAATTTATCATGAACTGTAAGAGTCAATTGTACTTCATTTCTATAGCATACTATCAAACAAAACAAATTAAACAACTTGAGTAAGCAAATATATCATCACAATCCAATTGATACTACACCTTAAACAGTGGATTCGATTAAAAGCCTTGTCCCAATGGTCCTTGCAATAGCAGGAAAGTAAAAATAAGAACAGTATTTTACTTTTAAACATGGACAATTTTGGCACAAGTTATAAAAATGGCCAATTTAAAAAACCACGCTAAAGATGGACATTCAAAGCAATTTTGCCAAAAAAAAATAAATTAAAAAATAGACAAAAAAATAAAGGAAAAAGTTAGCACGGCAAGTGATTTATTGAAATCATCTAGCAATTTTATTCATTGTCCTCTGGATAATGATTAAAAATCAAAACAGATTTTGTATCCCATTGAAACAACATAAGTGCTCTTATGAATCCAAACTATTATTTAATATTATCCTATTGAATCATCCATCTCCAAGTCACACATATATAAATATTGCATATGAGGAACTATTCTATGCTTCCTCATCCATCTCCAAGTCACACATATAAAGGCGAGAGGTTTCCTCTCTACAATATTTAAAAAAAAAAAAAGAAAAGAAAAGCGGAAAGATATTGCGGTCAAAAGTTAATACAAATAGTCAATTAACACAAATGCAGCATATTTTAACAAAAATTACCTCTGAGCTTAATAAGTGATGCCCATTGTGCAAACAATTTCTAATCCTGCTTATTGCCACTAAAATCTAATCAGTTAGAGCATGTTATACAAAATAAGATAGAACATACTAAACATACATAGTCATCTCTATTTTATTTATAATTTCCTAAGAACTCAACCTATACAAATTCTTTAGAAAAGGATTTATCATAGCAAGTATTTAGGTAATAAAAAGCTTGTCTAATAGAGAAAAAATAATGACGAAACCTAAGAAGTAACATCTATAAAAGATTAAAATGCACAGGTTCTCTTCAGCTTGTCCTACTTTTTCCAATTTGAAACATAAGTCAAATGAGTTTCCTCTTCCATTCCCTATTTAACAAATAAGAATAGAGAACAATACACAATTGACATGCACAGGGTTCAATCAGAACTATTCTTTATATCATGGCATTTTCAATTCCTATCACACCTTCTTGATGTCTAATTTCAAAAACTACTCCATTTAATAGTAAAATCAGTATCAAGAATAACTATGTGCTGGAAGGAAAATGAAAAGCTTTAGCAAAAAATGAATAAAATCCATGAATTCAACGAACTGGAAATAGAGACTTACTGCCCCACGAATTCGACTTCAAAATTACAGAATCAATGATTTCATCTGCGGCGATCTTTTGCGACGACGTCAGATGTCGTTGTTATAACGTTGGCTACAATGGCGATAAATATCGTCGTTGTAATAGTATCTATAGAGGCAACGTGTAAAAGTCATCGCTATATTTCTTGATCTAAAACAACGACCCATAAATATCGTCTGTATATGATTGGCGGGAAAATTTCCCGCATTTGTTTTTGTATTTAGAGACAGAAAATCGTTGTTATAGGGAAGATATTCGTCACTATAGTTATAATAGACGTGTGCTCTTCCGATCTATAAAAGTAAGGTAATAACCAAAGTCAAGCTAGTCCAGTTGGTGAAGTACTATGTCTTTGCATTCAAGGTGCTGGGTTCGACACCTTACATGGGCAAATAATGTTTAATTAAATATGGATGGAAATGACCGGGCTATGGGGCTTGGCTGGGCTGGGCTGGGCTGGGTGGGGCAGGGGGTCATGTAGGGCTAAATAGTGACGGGTCAGGATAATTTTTTTTCTAATGACCGAAACCCATCGATCATAGAGCTGCGATTGTGTCGCCTCTATTGGGTGGCTCCTAGATTGTGGCAACACGAGTCGCCACTATGGATCTACTACCACGAGTTTTTAGCCGTGACATTTGCAGGCGACTTTGTCGCTGCTATCGCACATATGCGACGACATATACACATTTTGCGACGACGCGAGTCGCGGCTATTTGGCTTATTCCTTGTAGTGTGCTTATATTTGACGCAAGTCCTCCATGGATGTAAAGGCCACCATAGCAAAAATTTCAGATTATCTGTTGAGCTAAACGATCTCTCAACATTTATGCTATTATTAAATATTTTCCAAACACATCTAAGCTAATTTGCCGAGCCAAAAAATCCTCGACACCTTTATAGGACAAAGTTATCCTTTTTTGTCCACCCAAAAATCCTCAACAAAAATGCAGAATCGGGTAAGGCTTATCAGAAATCTATATAGTAATTAAGACTTATCAAATGAGAAACGTTAAAAATCTTAATTAAGACTTGTCAAATTAATAAAAATCGGTTAAGGCTTACGAAATCAAAACAGAAATCCAAATCAATTAGAAACAAAATATCCACAATTTACTCCGTACATCCCAAAGACCATGGGATAAGATCAAATCGTGCGTTATGAGAAGGGCCCGATGATGTGAACACGGCAAATACTTGCGTGAAAATCCTAGCATGAAAAAAGAATACTTGTGTATGATGTGAAAAAAATTATCCATGCCAATCCCAAAATTAACCTCACTTATGCGGTCAAAATACCATTAACCCTTGAAGGAATATGTCGAATTACTAAATTACCCTCGCTTATGCAACCAGGAAATAGGCGAAAAAACGGTGCCAGAGACTTAAGTCTCTTAATAATAATATATAATAATAATATAGATCATTAAAATACTATTATATTTGTTTAATAAAGAAACTTAAGTAGTCAAATTTTTATCTTTATAATCAGTGACGGATCTAGAAATTTTTTCGGCACGAGCTAGAATGGGAAAAATTCAATTCCACCAAAAGCATATTAAAACAAAAAATTCCTATTTAAATTATAAAAAAAATTTCAAGCTCCCAATTGGCCAATGTTTATAATCAATGACTGAGGATGTTTCTTCTCCATGAACATTAAGAAAGAAGGGTTAATTTCACAAAAGGTCTCCAACCTTTGAGTTAAAAATATGTTGAGTCTCCAACTTTTTTTCACTCTCCTGGGTCCCTAACTTTTTATAAATTCAAACGATAGGTCATTTTTACTACTATTCCGTTAATTTTTTTAAAAAAATAACATTTATACCATTAGTTTTTTAATTTTAAAAATAATAAAATATTAAAAAAATGAAAAAACGCAACCCTACTCCCTCCCAACAATTGCTACCGGAAACGGCAACAAAATAATGTCTTTTCCAACTGCCAAACACCCCCCATTTGCTTCCGGAAAAAGGCATTTTCCGTCAGCAAATGGGGAGATTCACCCCCCAAAAAATGCTGTCAGAAATGGTAGTAGACTGTTGTAATTTCTAGCACGACAGCAAAGGAGGGGGGATTCACCCTCCAAAAAATGCTGTCAGAAATGGCAACAAACCGTTGTCATTTATGGCATTGCCGGTTTGTTGTCATTTCTGGCACTACCGTTTCCAGCAATAAAAATGGGAGGTGAATTACCCCAAACGGCAGTAAAGGGGGGATTCACCCCTCATTTTTGCGGACGAAAACTGCAGTTGGCGGGTGAATCCCCCCATGTACTATCGGAAAAGGCTCATTCCTGACGCCGCTGGAAAACAGCAGCATTTTGGTGCCGTTTCCGGCAGCAATTGTGGGGTGGGTTTTTTATTTTTAAAATTAAAAAACTAAGGGTATAGCCGTTATTTTTTTAAAAAAAATTGACGAAATAGTGGCAAAAAAAACCTATTGTGCAAATTTATGAAATGATTGAGACCAGAAGAGTGAAAAAAAAGGTTGAGGACCTTTTCTAAAATTAACCGAAAAAGAATAGTTGTCATATGTTTGTTCATTCCCACTTCAAAAAATACAGGCATCATCGATGGCCAAAGATGGTCGGAAAACCGTCGGTGATATTTTCCGACAAATTAATACGTTTGTCGGTAATTACCAACCAACGCAGTTGGGCAGTAATTTCTAATAGATATTAACAATGTGTTTGACAACTCCATTTGATTATAATCTTCCACACAGAATTATTTTATTGTTTTACTTTTTTCAAAAAGTCAAAAAGTAAAGTCAAGCCGTAATTTTTTTACTTTTTACAAAAAGGAACTAATAAAATAATGACATGTAGCAAATTATAATCAGGATTATAATCTAAGGAGTTGCCAAACAATTGAATCTGTTACAAAGTTCCAACGGTCAAACCGAACTGACGAAAGAATTTTGAAATATTTAATTTTTCTCACCCAACCAGACCCACTAACCGTCTCAACCCTAACGAAAATGCCTAACCCAGCTCGCTTGTGATAATTTAATGGCGCCTTCCAAATATTCTTTATTAGGAGGATTCGTACCCAACCCCGTGGTTGGCGAGTAACATCCCAAGCACCATACTGTTGTTATTCTTATTTAAAACTCCATCCATAATATGTTTAACATATCTTCATGTAGCTTTTTACAATTTAAAAATTAATTTATTTTTATTTAAACATTGTCATAGTAAAGCGCTATTTAATTAAAATTTTATTAGTTGTGATATTTGTAGTCAGCATTATTTGTGTGCCATTATTTTAAAATTGTCTACTAAATTTTCTACATGTAATTTATAAGTTCGAAACGTAACATAATTAAATAAATCTAGTGACTTACATAATAATAAACTAATATTGTAAGTTATTTCATCCATCATTATTATTATTAAAATTAATGAAAAATTTGCTAAAAGTTATTGATTTTATGCCAAGACCATGTGTCATCTTAGTAGTTTCTCAACCCTTTAGTCAAGAGTTTGATTCTCTTACCCTACAATCTAGTGATAATATATAGATAAAAAAGTTATTAATTTTATTGTGATTCAAACTGTGTTGCAGTAGTTTGATGCTTAAGTTTCTAGTCGTGTAATTTTATCCAAAAAATGTGATTTATGTCAATTATCTTTTGTTGTAATAAACTTAATTTTAAGGATTTAAATGATTATATTTTAGACATAACTGCACAAATAACAGAAAACAAAGTACAAGGACGACTAAATTTTTTATTTTATATATTCTTTGACCATTGTACCATTAAAAATTTATTTCATTCTTACCCTTTGAGTATAAGAAATTTCAATTATAGGTTTTGCAACTAATTTCGACATATGTAATTTTAAGTATAAATTTAAAATGCATGTAACACAATTGAAAATCTATAATAATTTATATAATGATGTTAAAAGAACAAATTAGAACAATTAATTAATTTGTAAATTAAAGTGAAATTAACATATTAATTAATCATTGAATGAATTTCATATTATTTAGTTTAGATATGATTTATGTAAAAAAAAATGTTATTGTATTGTTTGATGAATTTTATTTTATTCAGTTGAAACATGATTTATGTTAAAATAATTTAATATTGATACTTTAAAAATGAATTATAAACAATATTAATACTTTAAAAATGAATTATTATTTTTGCTTTAACCATTTTAATGATTTAAGCAAATGACTTTTTAGACCTTACAATCGTATATAGATATATTTATTTTAAACTTATAAATAAGTGAAAACTATTCTATACCAATTATTGAAGTTTATATTTTATGTATCTATTATTATTAGACTAATTATATTGACACTACACTTTTTTATAACCACGCAAAATTTTTAATTGCATAATTTGTCCTTAAATATTACTATTTATTGAATTTTTGTCTCTAACTTTTTAAATCAAATTTCATTCTCGACCTATCATTCATTGGTACATCTTGTATTCAATTAAGGTTCTATCCAAAAGTTTTGATGGAAAAAGTCATTAAATATTTTAAATGAGTAAAAAATAATAGATAGTTAACTGCAATTATATTTTTTTCTCTCATTTAAATGATACTAACAACAAAACTTGGATGAAAATTATTATTATTTGATGCAAGGAGTACTAATTGATTGAATGTTGTAGAGAAGATACGAGATAAAAATTATATAGATATAGATGTAAAAATATTTAAAGTTCATGGACTATTAACATAAATAAAAGTGGTGTGTTTATAAAAAAAGTGTAGTGTCAATATATTTACCCTTATTATTTTGGAGTTTTTTTTCTCTTTTTTCCATGAATGAGTTGAGATACTTTATATTGAAAGTATTCCAACCCTTTAAATATATATATATATATATATATATCCAATAGTAGACTTATTCAATGAATATAATGAAAAAATAATTCCAACAGCTTTGTTCTTCGAAAATTTTGGACAGTTTTATATTAGTCATAAACGATAGCTAGTTTTTTAGTAGTCTCCTATATATAGTAAAATTTTATATTATTATCTTTTCCTTCTTCCTATTCCTATATAACATTCTTTGTAATATCTTTTACGATCTTTTACTACTTCAGCTCACTAAACTCTTGAAGTCAAGTTCCATAGCAAAAATTGATATTCTAAACTAATAACTTTGTAAAGTGACTAACTCGTGATAAACTCAAGAAAGAAGATACGACCCTCAGTCCAATTCTCTCACCAACCGTACACTGTCAAATGGACACATGGCATGTAAAGACTCACCCCACATTGGTGTGACAATGAGTCTTTACACGTCACGTGTCTGTGTGACAATATACAATTGGCAGAAGAAAAAATATAAATATATATATACACACACACACATACAAAACCACTCAAAAGGAACGCAATGTTTTGATATCTACAATGTAAGTTTAAGCACCACATCTCATTACCTCCGTCCAACCAAAATCTATCCTCAAAAGAAGACTCTTTTTCTACAATATCCTTTCGGAAATTAGCAATATACGGGATTCGGGTAAGGATTATATCAAAAAACGATTGGTCCCCCATAAGCTGAGGGGCATGGTCCTCGTCAAATGTCACCACACTCAAACGGACAGGGCAGGTCCATTGATATTCTTTTCTTTCAAATTTTCTATTTATTTTTGGTAAAAGGTACTTTTTAGGTATGGCCCAAAGGTAACCTTACAATTCATTAAGAGCTTGTTTTGGGGGTTTTATATAAAATAATTAATTCAAAATTCAAAATTCAATGCCAATTACATATTTTTTTACAAAAGAATAAAGAAGAATTTGTAAGATTTGATCACATTTATATTGTCATGTGTTAAAGTAGACCATTTTATAAAGTGGTGCAAAGATGACAATTTTTCATTTTTTGGGACACTACTATCTAGAATTATAGTGCTAAAATATCGAGATCTACAATTGACAATGATGGTAGATAACTATCGAGATAAATGAATCAACTATATTGAATGTAAACACTTTGGTAAATGTTATTGTTGAGAATTATCACGATTAATTATAAAGTCGTACAAAAGATTTGTATGGAGTGCTATATACTTGCATTTTTAACAAAATGTAACTGTACATAACTATAGAAAGACAAACAGTTAAATTGTGTGAAATGTGTACAAGGGCATCTAGGACATTTTGCTCAAAGTTTTGCCATTTTGCCCATGTTATTAAAATGTATTATTTTTGAACTTACACTTTTAAATTTTACTACTTATAAAATTCCTCTAAAAATAACATTTCACATTTTCCAATAAGGTTGGCGTCGCGTCGTTTTGGTTTCTAATAGGAACCGGAACGAACTGACCATGGTCGGTTTGACAAAAGGACGAAATGAAACTGAACAATTTCCATCAATTTCTCAATTAATCAAGGGTTGTCGGTTTCCGACTATAAACCAATCAGAACCTTTCAATTTCTTTTTCTATGAAACTGATCGGCGATTGGTTGGTTTTGATGGGCTCCGACTGGAAAAATGCTCACCTCTACTTTCCAAAAATCTTTATTTACATTCATACTACTCATTCTTCTATTAAAATAAAAAAATCAACTTTCATAAATAATTTCATAAATCAGATATTATCAAAATCTCACATATGAAGTTCTCAAGAAAAAGCTCTAAGGTATTTATCTCAAGAATTCCTAATGCCAAATGAGTATCTCCAATGCATAATTTCTACGCATGTTTTACTTGAGGGGAGAAAAAGAGAACAATTTCAAGGTTCCATATTTCTTACAATTATATATTTCAATTTTCATTCTCATTTATTCCATTTTTATCATATTTTAATCACTTTTTCATTATTATTTCCAATATACTTGTCACCACACGGATGAATGAAACTTGCTTTTCCTGCGTCTAACACATGTTCCACTACTTTTTCCCATTTTTTTCCCTGTACACTCCCATTGGAAATGCTCTAAACCTTGGCTTTAGCACGGCTTCTGCTGCACGAGGTGCATTTGATGCTGTTGAAATACAACTAGAGATGGGCGATTTTCTTTTTATATGTCCGTACTCTGACAATGACCACTGAATTATGGAACATGCATCATGTCAAATCATTTTTCCATTGACGGCTGAGATTTTCGCGTACGGGTTGCACTGGTGGTCCAGATGCAGAGGTAAATGGAGGGGCTGGAGCGTGGGCCGGTGCGGTTGAAGTGGGATAGGCGTTAAACAGTTCAGTACTTGCATTTACTCGTTGCAGAAACCCGCAAGCTCTTTCTTTGTGTGACCTTGGTTGGGGGAAGAATATAGAAGAGGAGAAAAGACACTCTCTTTCCCTGTTGTTTCTCTGAAAAGGTTGAGAGGTCAAGAAAAGATTGCAGCTTTCATCTTCCACTAACAATAGCTCGAAAACCGAGAAGCAAAACAAGAAATTGTATGCTGTTGCTAGTGCTGTTATGCGTCGGCGACCCGTTGAAGAAAGAAATGTGATTTGAGCCGAGTTGATCTTTACTGGTTGGTTTTTTATAATAACTAATTATGCGAGTGGCCTGAAATTGGCTGTTTTTCTTTTCTTGGGAGATTTGTTGGTAAAATTAGTGTTTTTTTTTTTTTTGGGTGAACTGAAAATGCTAGTGAGAATTGAGGTGGGGAAATCAAGAATGGGGAAGTGCGATAGTGGGAGGATGGAACTGCTGGAGCCCAAAATCAATCAGAGTTTGGGGTTTGAGATATTGAGGATTGCAAGTGAGAGTTTTGTGAGCTAACGTGGGAGTTTCACTGAGCTAATTCTGCATTTCTGCTGTTAATTATAGAATCTTAATTTAACTGAGTTATGATAAAGACTATATGCATTTAGTTTGTCCATATACAAGTGAAAGGTAGTTAAACTTACAAAGATTTCTACATCAGCGATGGATCAGCAAGCTCATGAAGGTAACCTACTTTATCTTCCTTTTTCCAATATATTATATATGTGCTGGTTTTCCCCTTCTCCTATCTTTAGTATTCTAGACTTTTGGTTCTAAATCCTTTTTTTTTTTGTGTGGAAATATGTAATTTTCCTTGTCTTAAAAGAAATCTTGTGCGTCTTTGTAGTGCCAACTTAGGACAATTGAATAAGTACTAAGTTGAATAAAATTTGTAAGACGCAGCTGATGCTTTATTGATTTTGGTTATCTCAAGGGGATAAAAAGTGTTTGAATTCTGAGTTATGGCATGCTTGTGCTGGTCCTCTGGTGTCTCTGCCTACAGCAGGGAGCCGTGTGGTTTATTTCCCTCAGGGACACAGTGAGCAGGTTCTCTTTTAACTATCGATTGCACTCTACTATTTTCTTCCAAAAGGATTTTTTTAAGCATTAGATAGTTGCTGAGTGCTTGTTTAGCATATGATGGTTTCTATGCATAGTGGCAAGGTACATAATGGATCTGATTTGAGAATGTTTGACAGGTTGCTGCCACAACTAATAAAGAAGTTGATGCTCACATACCCAATTATCCAAGCTTGCAGGCACAATTGATATGCCAACTCCACAACGTAACAATGCAGGTGAGTTTTCTTTACATGCTAATTCTCTTATCCTCTTGTTAAATCAACTCAGTTGTTAGTTTTGTTGAACCTAATTGAACCTAGACCTGAGAGTTCCATTTTTATTTGGCTAAATTTCAGGTAGATATAGAAACAGATGAAGTATATGCTCAAATGACATTGCAGCCCCTCAATCCGGTATTTGCAAATTACACTTTAGAACATAATCTTGCAGTAACTCGGCTGTACTTTTCAATTGGAAATTGGTGAGGAGTTATTTCATGTAAATGCAGCAAGGACAAAAAGAAATGTATCTTCCAGTCGAGCTAGAAACTCCTAGCAAGCAACCAACTAATTACTTTTGCAAGATTCTGACGGCAAGTGATACTAGTACACATGGAGGCTTCTCTGTTCCTCGGCGTGCTGCTGAGAAAGTTTTCCCACCTTTGGTAATGTCACTCTCTTGATCTGATCATTCTGAGGTGATAATGGTGCTGATCCAATTCTGTATTTTCAACTTGGTGTCTCAGGATTTCTCGCAGACACCACCTTCACAGGAACTTATTGCCAGGGATCTCCATGATGTCGAATGGAAGTTTAAGCATATTTTCAGAGGTAAGTCATATTTTCAGAGGAAAGTCTTAGAAGTTTCCAATAATTCCGGTATTAGTTTTTTGTCTATACACGTGATGCAATGATTGTTTAGGCTAGGTGAAGAATAGATGTTAGCTCTTAGCTATAACCAGACCCAACCACGGAACTATTTGAGACTTGCAACCATCTATGTTTTTAGATTTCAATAGGTTAAGATTAAGATTCTGGTTGTTCAGCTCTTGGGTTATTCTATTATGACATTAATTCAGTAGGAGAGGAAACCATTTCTATTTCAAAATATAAATAGATCTACTGAAAATGCGTGTGGAGATTTGTGTAGTTCATGTTGACGTCATAAAATTTGTGGATATGATTGGTTTGATCAATTTCTATTTTGGAATAAAAATGGTTTGCTAACACGGGATAAGTTTTTGCAATTTGATACAAACAGCTTGTTCTTTCTAGCTTTTGTTTTTCACTAAAATAAACAGATAGACAACAAGTCAAACTTACACCAACCACATATTCTTTTTAAATAATTATTTTCAACTTTTCCACCACACATTTCAGGGGAAAAAACTCCCTCCAACAAAAAGCTACAAAAGTAGCTACAAAGAACAAGCTCAATTTCTTAATTAGTCTCTCTTGACTATGTGAATGCACTTGAACTTAAAAAGGAAAAACAAATGACTCTAGTAAGACAGTGCTGTCACACTTCTGCAGGTGCACACACAAATATGATACTGCATAGTGCAGGCAGTTATGAGTAGCTTATCCTTAATCTGCTGTGTTTTGCATTTGTTAGCGATTAAGGAACATAAATAGATTGAGGCTGGTTATTCGATTCTTAGTTTGGGAGAAGAGGCGAAGGAGGATGAGATTTTCAGCATCAACTTTTGAAGTTGAAAAATTGAGAGTTTTTTTTTTTTTTACCCAAGTCCCCTAAACCCTAATCCAGACTGGCCTGTTTTTGTCCCCTCTGGGCTATGCTTAGACGGAATGTACTTATGTGAATATGTATAGAGGAAAATGCTTTTAGTTTCCTGGAATTTACAAATATTTTTGTGCTGTGAAACTTCAGAAACCTGGATTCTATTGCTTCTCCTTCTAAATATATGGGTTTTACATTCCTCGGTCGAATAACCCTACAGGCCATCTATATCTAGCGGTGGAGGTTCAATGTAAGTAGTTTGTCTTTTTCAAAGATGATATATTGACCTCATCTTTGTTTAGAAGTTCTGTGAATGGGGATGTTCAAGACGCATGTTAAGATGCCAGAGTCCATGCTGAAATCTTGTCGGATGAAGTAGTGTGGACAAAGTTATTAGGGGGAGATGGGTCCAGGGACAGAGCATATGCCATTTTCAAAGTTTCGTAACAGTGGCAGATACGTCGTGATAATGTCAAAGATTCCTCAATGGAAGATAATGTCATCTTTTGAAAATTTCGCTATTTTTCTGACATAGAAGTGATATATGAAGTGTTCTTTATCTCTTACTCATGCTGCAAAGAGAAAGTTCTGTTTAGAGAGATCCAATCTCCCAGAGCAAAGATTAGAGAGGAACAGCACTTTCTAAAACCTTGACAGGATAAGGGAGCAATAACAATTGTTTAAGGACTTAGTCGTACTCAATTCTTTCATTTTGTGTCTCCCAAGTTACTCAGCCATTTATATTGTTGGGGAAGTGCTAGATATAGTTGGGCAACACGGTTTAAATAACTTTTGTACTGTTGTATGACTCTAGCTGTTGCTATTAATAATTTGTTCTATATTTCTTGTGAACCTGATCTTTATAATTCATTGTGATTAAGAAGAGCCCTTGTATTTTGAGTTTTTCGATCATGGGTGTTATTTTCCTTGGTGCAGGCCAGCCCAAGCGGCATTTACTTACTACCGGCTGGAGTGTCTTTGTCAGTGCCAAAAGGCTAGTTGCTGGAGATTCTGTTATTTTTATCTGGTATCTTTATCCTTCCGCATTTCTCAAAATCATTTCCGAAATTCTGAGGCAATCTAAAAAATCTTTTACTTTAAAAATATATGATCTTTAAAGATCTTTATTCTTAGGAATGAGAAAAACCAGCTTCTTTTGGGAATTCGTCGTGCCAGCCGACCACAAACAGTTATGCCATCATCTGTTCTTTCAAGTGATAGTATGCACATTGGACTGCTAGCTGCTGCTGCTCATGCTGCTGCTACTAGTAGCTGCTTCACTGTTTTTTATAATCCAAGGTGGCAATCCATAAATAACCATACCTTTTTGCATGTTTTGCTTTTGCTTCTGCTGACAGTTTATTACATCAGGGCTAGTCCATCTGAGTTTGTTATACCGTTCTCAAAGTATGTCAAAACTGTGCATCACACAAGAGTTACTGTGGGAATGCGTTTTCGTATGCTGTTTGAAACCGAGGAATCTAGTATTCGCAGGTATATTATAAGTTGAATTTTCAGCTTGAGATCTTTTTCTCTCTGCCCTTTTTGGTTTTCCTTCTGTTTTAAGAAATAATTGTCTTGAAAACTTGATAAGCTAATATGGAAACCATGTTAGACGCCCTGATAAAGGCCTGACGTCATATGCATATCATCTTGGATGTGAAAAAGTCCAAGCTGATTTTATTGATTTCTCTGAACTGTTGCATAGATATGCCTCTTTATTGCAGTGATATGTGTAATATGTGTAGTTGATCACAATTTGGTATATAATGTTCAGTGCTGTATCAGGATTTATTTTCAATTACGGTTGTCGAAGGTATTAAGACATTGTTGTTAGAGCCCCCCCCTCCCCCCCCCACCCCAAAAAAAAAAAAAAAAAA
>CAVNYN010218996.1:0-93712 GCA_963692815.1 Nyctanthes arbor-tristis
TTAGTAACCCAAAAGCCCATTATAACTTTCAGCTTATATTTAACATTTTCACGAGTTGCTTCAATAGTGAGTACTGCATTAGAAAAAAAAGTTCCCTTTCCGAAGTTAATCCACTTTTTAGGCGGAAAGAGATTGTGGCTTGCCAATAATCTTGATTTTTGTGTCCAATCATTGCTTCAACCTTCCTCAAATCCCAACTTAGTCTACCTTAAGTTAAACATGTGATAGCTTTGAATTTTCGAGTACAATTAATCTAATTTTCTCAACTTTTTTTGGGCACATTAAGAAAACTGCTATATATTTTTGACATTATAAGTCATTATTATTTTTTGTTTATTTTATTTATTTAATTATCTTCAATCTTTCCGAAAAATATTGTCCAATTACATCCGATTTCCGGTTCTATTTATCCAATTTATGATCATAAATTGGATAAATAGAACCGGAAATCGGATGTAATTGGACAATATTTTTCGGAAAGATTGAAGATAATTAAATAAATAAAATAAACAAAAAATAATAATGACTTATAATGTCAAAAATATATAGCAGTTTTCTTAATGTGCCCAAAAAAAGTTGAGAAAATTAGATTAATTGTACTCGAAAATTCAAAGCTATCACATGTTTAACTTAAGGTAGACTAAGTTGGGATTTGAGGAAGGTTGAAGCAATGATTGGACACAAAAATCAAGATTATTGGCAAGCCACAATCTCTTTCCGCCTAAAAAGTGGATTAACTTCGGAAAGGGAACTTTTTTTTCTAATGCAGTACTCACTATTGAAGCAACTCGTGAAAATGTTAAATATAAGCTGAAAGTTATAATGGGCTTTTGGGTTACTAATTTCTTATACTTGAGAAGAAACTTAAAATATAGTCTGACTTATAAAAAATTGATAGTGTTATCACTATTTGGTTAAATATATAAGGTTCAAGCTAATGGTACATAAGCAGTCGCTTAAATATTCAGAACCTTATTATTTGTGTAGAAATTTTTACCTTTATAATGGGGTAAAGTTTGAATGGTTTTCACATTTTGGGGCCAATTTTAGAAAAGGTTCAAGTCATGGAGACTCGAATCTTTGGTGAAAATCTCATGTTGATAGTATGAGTCCAGTTGTTATTGAAACAATTTGGAAATCCCGGTGGAGTATGACACTAGGTATGTTATTGCCGTCATCTATGAATTCTTACAATTTTCCAACAATTTTTGTTCATTCGTTTCATGTGGATTTGCTAGGATGATTTAGTCATGAGGTTCAATTTCAAGTTTTAATTCAATTCTGAGTTTTAATTAAATTTTTACAACAGGTAATAAATTGCATTACAGACAATGATAAGTTTCTTCTTTCTATTGTTGGTTGAATATTCTTAGTACAATTGGTCTTTATATAGTAAATAATAATAATAATAATAATAATTTTGTTTTCATATCTAATAAATCATTATTTATTCTAGGTTACACCAAACATCTTCTGTTGCTAAAACAGAACTCGTAGATTCTATTCTAAAGGTGAAAAATAAAGGGATGCTGGGAGCAGTTGTAGCGAAGACAATTCTTGACTCAGCAACTTTAGAGGCACGTCAGCAATATTTTCCAGGCTGATTACTAATGATTTTTTCAAAGCAGCCAACATTTCTTCCTTAGAAAAATTGGATTACTAGCTCCCCCAATATGTAATAGAAACAAGAAAAAGAATTGCAATAATTTTAGAAAAATATTTTCTTTTAAAATATGATCGATCTGAATGTTTAGTTCAATATAAAAATGATTAATTGACTAAAGAGAGTGCAGCGGAATATACTTTTAATAAGCAATTACTCCCACGAATAGTTCACAAGAATTACTAGCTCCCAGCCCTTAGATCTTCTCCGAATGATTCCAAGTCTTAAATTGCACTGCCGAGTGGACACCACTAGGAATTCTCCCAAAACCCAACATAAGAGACGAACAGTAGAGAATTGATTCTTTACAAGAATATTATAGGGGGTGCGGCTCTTCCCGAGATTGAGAAATAAGACTGTCCCTCCCTAGTTATAGGGAAAAATCCAAGGCTCTTTCGTGTCTTACAAGACAGGGGAGTTCTATTTCTAGTAGGTTTGTGCAAACCCTAGAATCTTTTTCCAAGCAACTCTTTGACATTCTAAAAGCTTCCAGAGGGACCAAATCGGATTTAATAAGTAGTCTCTCAATAATTAAATCTAGTCAAACTGATCTAAACTACCTTATTTAATTATTAATAATTCGTATACTCCACCAAAGACGATATATGGCAACTCCTAATTATACAAATAATCACAGGAACTAAAAATAATTAATCCCGAAATTATTTAGCCTCTTAACTTATAAATCTAATAGTTTGCCCCCGTCTTATGATCGTATAATTAAATTAGGCATACACTTGACCATATCAACTAATTAATTATATGCTTAGCTTAACTCTCAATCATCACTGCTATGATTTTTATTTAGCATGATTTGTTAAATACTGACGTTAGATTCCTGAATTCATACTTGCAGATGATTAATTTAAGCAGATCATTTAATTCTTTATTCAAGAGCAAAGGATTCCTCTTGTAGTACGCATTCTATTAATTCACTCTCATTTGGTTCCAAGCATGCAACGTATATTGACCAAATAGTTATTTAGTCTCAGCCGTAGCATATCTAAGTTCTTTAAGATTGCTTCATAACAGAACCTACTAGAGACGGATTCAGACTAATCATATAACAGTCATATAAAACTTTAATTCATGCGCACGATCATGCTTAGGAATTAAATTTACACAACAGTCAAGTCCAATATACTTATCTCGAAGTATATTAATGTCATCACTCACAATCTCAATCAGTCGCCACGATCAAGATAAACTGCCTATTTATTAAGTTAAAGTGATAGACAAATGAACCTTAATAGAATAAAATGTCAACTTTTATTCTTAGTTCAAAACTGAATGTTTTTGTTTGAAATATTAAATGTATCTATTGTACTTCTAAAGTACCCATTTAATATTTTCTCAAGGCAACCATGACATTTAATTGCCACTTTTAATTAACAAGTTTGAAAATAATAAACATCACATTTATTCGATAAACAAATACTATAATTGTTTATTTACAATTCAGTCAACTACACTTTTTAGACACATATCCTAACAAGATTTTTTCAGAAAATTTATTGCAGCTTGATTTGTTACTTTCAGTTGATATTGTGCTTGTTTCAAGGTGGCTTGCTCACAGAGGAACATTTATTATCCTTTTAGTCTAGATTGTCATGAAGTTATGATTAAAACAACTCCTTTTTGAACTTTGACAATATGTTTAAGGAGAGACTGATTATGTGTTTCGATAAGTGTGGCGGTAATAATAATTTTGACATGAAAAACATACTCCGTTTATGATGTATCCTTTTTATACTAATTTCGAAGCGAAGTCACAAGATTTATTGATATATTGGAAATGTACGGGTCAAAGAGAATACAATAGTTGACAAGAACACTAGTTCTCTTGTAAATGGTTGCAAACGATAAAAAAATTATTATCTCATAAAATGGAAAATGGCTGGAGTAGGGTTATGGACTACGGCTTGTGGAACAAATTTTGGTAATACAATGACTACAGTGGGCGAAAAGACTATTGGTCATTCGCATATGACACATAATTAGTATACAAACAACTCGTCAGAAAAATCCATTTTGATGGTTGAGTAGCTCCTAGTGGGTGTATAGACCATTGACCATTAATATTACTTTGGAAAGAAAAAAGGTTCCCAATAGGTGTAATGACTATTGGCTATTCAAGGAAATGCGAGTATGACATTCTTATCGTATAGGGTTAATTTCAAATATGATCTCCAACCTTTGTACTTTCTATCATCTGAACCCCCAACCATTTTATTCAATACCATAGGTCCCGGAACCTTTTGTAAATTCACTCATAAGGTCCTTTAGGACATTTTTATCCTAAGGAAAATAAAATTTTTCTCACCTATTTAGCTAGCTATTCGTTCTACCCATATCCCCAACTTGATCGGAAATGACAAATACTTGTAACATTTTTCTTTTTTGGGGAAACCCCTACTTTTCCTATCATTTCTAATAGTAATGCAAAAAGCAAGCAACAATGTTTTTCTACTTTCAATTAGAAATGTCGCGTTTGCTAGATTGTTTGCTCAAATAATAAAATTGCAAGCTCAATTTCCCAATCATTCTATCAAGACAATTTGTCTTGGTAATGTTGTCAAAATTAGATCTCAAGCATTTGAGCAATATTGCACATTCTACTATACTATTGTGAAACACTCAGTTCCTCATGTGCATACTCAGAATGACCTAACATAGTCATTTATCAAACACTTAAAACTGACTATTAGTTCACTAATTGCTTTTTTTTTTTTTTAGAGAGGAAAGCTTATTCATTCATAAAGTCGAAATGAAGTACATCAGAGATAAATAGAGAAGGAAAATAAAATCATTCAATGGAATCAGACAAAGAATCCACCGCTTATGCTAGCGCATGGGCGATGCGATTTACTGATCTTCTAACCTAAGTGAAATTGATCCCTTGAATTTCATGAGCTAATGAATGACGAACGTCATTGATCATACCAAAATATGTATGGTTAGGTCATTACTTATGAAAATGAAATGACAGCATTATTGATTCTTCTAAGACTAACTACTTATCACGAATACTTGACTTTACAATAGATCGGAAGGCGTCGGAACCTGATGTTTCCCATTTAAGAGTTTTCGGCTGTGCTTTCCAATTTTCAATTCCACCCCACAATGTACTAAAATAGTTCTCCAACGAAGACATAAGATTTATGTTGGTTTTGATTCACCAACATTAATTATTGGGTACATTAAAGTATTAATATGTGACCTATTTACAGCGCGTTTTGCAAATTGTCATTTTGATGAAATGGCTATTCCTAGTTTAGGGGGGAAACTATATCCTGAATAGACAAAATAAGATTTCTTGGAATGAATCTAGATTATCTTATTTTGATTGCCAAAGTAATTAATATGAGCAAGAACTTGAAAAACTAATTCATCTACAAAGAGTTGAAAACCAATTACTTGATATGTTTATTTATACAAAAAAAGTGATAAAATCATATATACTAGTAGATAATACTCCAATAAAAACTGACGTCTCCATAGAATAGTCTACCAAGTAAATCAAAAGTACACCAAAAGCATGGTCGACCAATTGCTGCTAAAGATTCTATACCTTAAACGAGAAAAGTGCACGAGAACAACCAACTATAAATTCGAGAGGAAAGTGAAATAATTGGTCCAAATAAAGAAGTTTTGGCTCCTAAGAAGTTACAAAATAAAGAGATCCCAACAAATTATTTATTATATCATAAAATATTCAAAAGGGGATTTGATAAACAATGTTTTCGCCTATAACAAGGCACTATTGATACTATGCATGATAATGATGATCTTGAACTATAGCATGTTAAAGACTGTCAACAAAGAAATGATTGATCAAAACTATATAAAAGAAGCCATACATGTAGAATTTAATTCTTTATAAAAACGAAAAGTGTTTAGACTTGTAGTCCGAACACCTAAAAATGCAATCTTGTTGGATACAAGTGGGCACTTGTAAGAAAAAGAAATGAGAATAGTGAAATTATGAAATTCAAGGCTCACATTTAGATATTTGATCATTTTGACTGTCTCACAGAAGTTAGAAATGAGACTTATGGATATAGTAACTGTTTATCTTTATGGTTTCACTTGATAGTGAAATTTATGTTAAAATTCTTAAAAGGATTTAAAATGTCACAAACAAGTGATTCATTCTTTAAACATATGTTTTCAATTAAATTATAGAGAGATCATTGTATGGATTAAAGAAATTTGGATGGATGTTATGTAACCGTCTTAGTGAATATTTGTGGAAAGATAGATATATAAGAATGTGTTAGAAACAAGAATAAAGTATAGCAATAATTTCAAAAATTATTTTCCTTAAAGCAGGATCAATATGGATGTTTAATTCGATAGATGATATCATGATTAATTGCCTAAAGAGAGAGAAGTGGAATATACCTTTCGTAAGTAATTAATCCCACAAACAACAGGCAAAAACTCCTAGCTCCCAATCCTTGGATTTTCTGTGGAATGCTCCTAAATCTTGGATAACAAAGGCGAGCGGACACCACTAGGAATTCTCAAAACCCAAAACAAGAGCTAAACCATAGAAAATTAATGTCTTGAAAGAGAAGAAAACCTTAGCTCTTTCCCACGTCTTGCAAGAGAAGAAAATCTATTCCTCTCAAGTCTATACAAACTCTACAATTATTTTCCAAGTAATTCTATGACTTCCAGGAACTTCCAGAGGAACCCAGTTGGATTTATATAATTAGGCTATTAGTCATTAAATCAGTTAAGCTAATGTAAACTGTCAAATTTAATTATTAATAATTCGCATACTCCACTAAAGACTTGCAACTCCTAATTATATAAATAATCACAGAAACTAAAACAAATAATTATGCAATTAATTATCCTTTTAATGTATCAATTTAATAGTTCATGTCCGACTTATGATTCGATAATTAATTAGGTATGCACCTGATCGTATTACCTAATTAATTGTACGCTTTGCTTAATTCTCAATCATCACTGTTGTGATTTCATTTAACAAGATCCACTAAATATTAACGTTAGATTCATGAAATCATACTTGTAGATAATTAATTAAAACAGATCATTTAACTCTTTGTTCAAAAGCAATAGATTCGTCTCACAGCAAACACTATACTAATTCACCCTCCTTTGGTTCCCATGATATAGAGCACATTGACAAAATATTTATTCAAGCCATTCATAGCATATCTAAACTTACGATTGCTTTATAACAAAACCTAGCCAAGACAGATTTAGACAAACTATATGACAGTCATGTGGAACTTTAATTCAAGCATACGGTCATCTATGGAATTAAATTCAGATCGGAAGATATGGTCCAATCTAATATACATATCCTGAAGTATATCAATGTCACCACTCACGATCTCTACTAGTCATGACAATCAAGATAAACCGCCTATTTAATTAAGTTAAAGTGATAGATAAATGAACCTCAATAGAATAAAATGCCAACCTCTATTCTCCATTCAGGGCTAAATGTTTTCTGTTGAAATATTAAATGTCTATTCCGTACTTCCAAAGTACCCATTTAATATTTTCTCACAGTAACCAATAGTACTTCATTACCACTCTAAATTAACAAGTTTGCAAATAATAAAAATCATATTTATTTGATAAATAAATAATTATTTATTTATGTTTCAGTAAAATACACTTTATTGGGCACATATCGCAGCAATTCTCCTACTTGCCCTCATGCGTATGTTTCACGTCATGCATGCCCGTGGCTTCTAGTTGACAATTGAAGCTCTTAGCTGGTAAGCTCTTCATAAATGGATTGGCTAAGTTATCTACTGAGGTAGTCTTGCAAACCGTCACATCCCCATGCTGGATAATCTAGTAAGAGAAGATACTTCCGTTCAACGTGTTTCCCTCTTTGATGACTTCTTGGTTCTTTTGCATTGGCTACTACCCCGCTATTATGGCAATAAAGTGTAATAGGGCTAGCCGCAACACGTGCCACCTGGAGATCTTCAAGGAATTTCCAAAGCCAAATGACTTATTTTGCAGCCTCACAAGCTACTACATACTCAACTTCTATAGTGGAGTCCGAGATGCATGATTTCTTCACACTTTCCATATGACAGCACTGTCACCAGGAGTAAACATAGCTCCCGATGTAGATTTTCAAAACTCTACATTTAACTAAAAACCTGAGTCAGTATATCCTATTGGAACCAATTTCTGCACTGAATACACTAGCACATAATCAATCATTCTCCGAAAGTACTTGAATATATGCTTTATTGCAACCCAGTGCTTTGGTCCTGAATTTGATTGAAACTGACTCACCATCCCAATAGTATCACAAATATCTAGTCTAGTGCAAACCACTGTATACATGAGACTACCCACTTCTGAAGTATAAGGTATCCTACTCATGCGCTTTACCTCATCCGGGGACTTAGGATACTATTAGGTGAACTCCATGCATCAAAGGTAAGAACCTTTTTTTGGAATTATGTATTGTAAACCTAATCAATATATTTTGTTTATATATAAAGCTTGTGACAAGGTAATTTGCCTATTCTTGTGATTTTGTATTATCTGGATCCCCATAGTATAGCTAGCCTCGCCCAAGTCTTTCATACCGAGCTATTAGGCCAACCACACTTTCATAGCAGATAACATTTCTACATCGTTTCTGATAAATAATATGTCATCCACGTAAGGTACATTCTACATCGTTTCTAATAAGTAATACGTCACCCACATAAGGCACCAAAAAAACTATCTTATTTTCCTGCTTCTTATTATAGACACAGGGTTCTTTGAGGTTCTAATCAAAATCATACATTTTAATCACTTCATCATATCTTTTGTTCTAAGTCATGGATGCTTGCTTAAGTCTATATATAGACCTTTACAATTTGCAGACTTTGTGTTCATGTCCTAGAGCAACAAACCCGTCTGGTTGCACTATATAGATGCATTCGTCAAGCCATCCACTTTGAAAATTTGGTTTGACATCCATTTGCCAAATTTTGTAATTAAAATAATTCAAAATAGATAAGAGAATCTAAATGGATTTAAGCATGGCAACCGAAGAAAATGTCTCATCGTAATGGTGCCTTCTCTCTAGGTATAACCCTTGCCACCAAGGGTTTTTTGATAATCCTTTTGTCCTATGGAGATCGCTATATAGGACTATGCCACTAATAAGTACCTTGCAGGTTTTTTTGATGATCTTTTGGCTACGTATAAGCAGTAGAGGCTTTTGGACCTCCTGATTGGGTTGCGCAACTTTGATTTGAGTGTCCGTCCCCAGTTTGACATTCTCCTTTTCCATCTCATTTGTAGATCGAGGCAAGCTTTCTTGAGGCAAACCACTTAACTCCAGTGCCCTATTGATCCTACTAGTTGGATATTTTTTAGCAGTAATCTCCAGTTGTGTTTCTAGGCTAGATGACTTAGAATTAGATATTTCATCTCTTCCAACAAAATATTGGATTTAGATCCCCGGTCTTCTATATACTTGTCTTCTAAGAAAGTCGCATTTCTTGAAACAAATACTTTTTTATCCTTAGGACTATAGAAGTAATATACCCTTGTTCCTTTTGGATAGACTATAAATAGGTATACTTCCATCCTTGATTCCAAATTCTCAGCTTTCCTTTTAGCACATGTGCCGGACAATTTCAAATGTCTATATGGTGCAAATTTAAATTATGACCATTCTATAACTCTCGTGGAGTCTTGGAAACTGACTTAGAAGGTACCAAGTTGAGGATGTATGTAGTTGTTTGGAGGGTGTATCCCCAAAAGGATGTTGGTAGTGTTGAGAAACTCATCATTGATTGTACTATGTCCAACAAAGTCTGGTTTTTTCTTTCTGACACGCTATTCTATTGGGTATCCCTAGTGTGGTCAATTGAGATACAATCCCATGTCTCAATTGGTACCTCTTGAATTCACCTGATAATTATTCACCTCCTCGATTTGATCAAAGTGTATTAATACTTTTTTAGCTAATTGCTTCTTAACCTTATCCCAAAACACCTTGAATTTTTCAAACTTTTCAGACTTTCAATTCATTAGGTACACATGTCCATATCTAGAGAAGTCATCCATAAAAGTCATGAAATACTCATGGCCATTTTGTGATGTTGTGTTCAAAGGACCACAGACATCGGGATAGACTAATTCCCAGAACTTATTGGCTCTAAGTCCTTTTGCAGAAAAAGGGTCTCTTGGTTGTCTTACCTTCCAAACAAGATTCACAGGTTGGCATTGACTCGAGAGGTCCATTCTCAATTAACCTTTTAATCTTGTTCAGGTTTATGTGTCAAGGCTAAGATGTCATAGGTGAGTCTCATTAGTTAAAAAAAAAAAGCCTTTGTTTTTTTAGCAATAGCTACATAATGTTCTATGGTTGCAGGCTCTAACATATAAAGACCATTATTCAAATATCCAGTAGAAATATGAGCTATATTCATTCTGATTAAAAACGCTTTAGTCGTACAAGCTATTAAATAACCTTGCTCATAAAAACATGAAACTGAAATTAAATTTCTTTTCATCTGGGGGATGAAATAACAGTTTTTCAAAATTAAAGGCCCACTATTACCAAATTTAAAATGAACTATTTCTACTGCTAATTCTGATGCAACTTTTCCAGTACTCCGCCGTGATGGTTAATTCACCTTTGTCAAGTTTTCTTATTTCCATCAGATCTTGCATTTTAACGCAAATATGGTTAGTGGCTCCAAAATTTACTAGCAATATTTGATAGAATCAACCGCTAATTAAGCCTCAACAAAGAAAGACTTACATGTACATGCTTTTTAGGGCTTAGTAGAGTCCTTCTTCCAGTGTCTATTCTCGCCACAGTTGAAACACTTGCCCTTGAGCTACTTTTCTATTTTGGAAGAAGTCGGTGATCCAGTCAACACTTCCTCTTCCTACCATTGCATTTAGCCTTAGGCTTAAAGGCCACTGGCAGCAACATGCCCTTGACTGCCCTTATCCTTTAGAACCAACAGTTCCACGCAGTGAAGCTGATTCATCAACTCACTTCCGATCTCCAAGCCCGTGCAAATGATAATCCACTTTAAAGGGTAAGAACAGCCCATGTGGTGAATTTAGCACCATGTCTTGTTGAGTTTCTTTCTCAATTTGAGCCCTCAGAGTCTATGCCTGGTAAAAAAGCACAAACATGGTCATCATGTGCTCCTTTACCAGCGTTTCAGCTTTCATACGTATATTCTAAAGGGCTCATATTGCCTCAAAATGATCTTTCCTATCCTTCTGCCCGAACATCTCATGAATGCTTTCCATTATGCCGTAAGTGGAGCCGAAACAGTTATGTTTCTGCAACAATACATTACTTATAGATGTCTTAATATAGCAGCATGCCAATTTGTCAGCTTTAACCCAATTATCATAATTGTCCTTTTATAGTAGACATATCGTCAAATTTATCAGGACATTCCTATTCGAGTATGTGCTTAAACAAAATTATCCAACCATGACATCTATAGTAATAATTAAAGCAAAACTATGAGTTTGCGTAGATAATAATTAAACTCATATGACAGGTAATTGTAATAACTATACTGAATGCTGAATTATTACTTGTCTACTAAAACAATTATTTCAAGACATTTAGTAACAATTATTTGAGCACAATTATCCAATCATAGCATCTATAGTAATAATTAAAGCTAATAAAATAATTATCTGAGGCCTCAAAACAAAATAAAAGATTAAATTACACTATTGGGTTGAATACCAAAATAATTTAATTCATTTTGTCTTCAGTCCGGCCCATGGACAGGTTGGGCTCCCACTACATCTGATCAGCAACTTATGGCTTATTATGGTCTCAAACACAATCTTGGGCTAAGTTCATGTGTATTGTAACCCAATTATCAAATAATGGGCTCCTATGAATCAATGAAATGAACTAACGAATCAGCCTGAAACACTCATGGGCCAGGGCACGATGACACCGGCCAGGACAATGAGACCGGCCCGGACCAAAATGTTGCTTGGCATTGCGCCCCGCACCTTAGCACCAAGGCTGCCACAGTAGTGTGGTGCTGCCATGCAACGCCTATTACACTATTGCAGGACACTCGCTGGCTGTTGAATGTGGGTGTTGTGTCCAGTAGCACTCGCTAGCGTAGCCTGTTGCATGTGCTGGGACTACCATGCAACAGCCTTTATGTGCCACGGTTGAGCACGACAGGTGTCGTCTCCTCCTCCGTCTTAAATCCCGTTTTGCCTCTAGTCTTCCAAATTACAATTTACATAATAATTGCAAAACAATAAATCCTATTCTAGGATATTACAAGGCGAAACCTATGTCTCAAGATTAGGATTTATAATTGATATATTTGAAAAACCATAAATTGAATTTATAAACTTGATGCAAATCATAATTCAAGATTACAAACCAACTACCTAGCCACAAATAATTGCATAAAACCATTCGGCCAAATGAATTCAATCGTACATATAAATATTCATATAAACATCCATGAATACCTGAGTATCGCTCAAAACTATAAAACGTGCATTCCTATGATCGTGTTAATTCTAATATTGAATTAAAGTTCTAGACATACTCTAACATCAATTGTTGGAAACAAGAATAAAGAATAACAATAATTTCAAAAAATTATTTTCTTTAAAGTAGGATCAATCTAGATGTTTAATTCCGTATATGAATATTACGATTAATTGCCAAAAGAGAAAAAAGTGGAATATACTTTTAGTAAGCAATTAATCCCATGAACCAAAAAAAAAAAAAGAACTCTTAGCTCCCAACCCTTGAATCTTCTTCGTAATGCTTCTAACTCTTCGATTGTACTGGCAAGTGGGCGTCGCTAGGAATTCTCCAGAAACCAACACAAAAGATGAATAGTAGAGAATTAGTTCTCTACAATAATATTGAGAGGGGCACGACTTTTCCCGGGAATGAGAAACAAGGCCGCCCCTCCGATATTTATATGGAAAACCCTGGCTCTTTCCTATGTCTTGCAAGAGAAGAAAATCTATTCCTAACATGTGTGTGCAGACACTAGAATTCTTTTCCAAGTAATTCCATGACTTCTAGAAACTTCCAGAAGGACCCAATCTAATTTACATAATCAGACTTCTAATAATTAAATATATTTAAGCCTATTCTAATTGTCTGATTTAATTATTAATAATTTGTAGACTCCACTAAAGATGAATTATTACAGCCCCTAATTATATAAATAATCACATGAACTAAAATAAATAATGTTGCAATTAATTATCTTCTTGATTTATCACTCTAATTGTTCATCCCCATTTTATGATCCGATAATTAATTAGACATGCATCGGACCACATCACCTAATTAATTATACATTTTTCTTAATTCTCAATCAACACTGTCATAATTTCTATTTAGCAAGGTCCGCTAAGTACTAATGTTAGGTACCTGAAACATACTTGCAGATGATTAATTATGCAGATGATTTAACTCTTTGTTGAAGAGCACTAGATTCCTTGCAGCACGCATGCTACCAATTCACTCTCCTTGAATTCTCAACATACGAAGAATATTGACCAAATATTTATTCAGTCTCACCTATAGAATATCTAAGTCCCTTAGGATTATTTCATAACAGAATCCACCTGAGACAAGTTTAAACAAATTGTATGACAATCATTGGGAACTTTAATTCACACTCATAGTCATGCTATAGAATTAAATTCACTAGATGGTCCAATCTAATATATTTATCTCAAGGTATATCAATGTCACTACTCATGACCTCCACTAGTCGCGACGATCAAGATAAGCCACTTGCTTAATTAAGTTAGAGTGATAGACAAATAAACCTGAATAGAATAAAGTGCCAGCCTCCATTCTCGGTTCAGGAATAAATGTTTTCGGTTGAAATATTAAATGTATCTTCTGTACTTTCAAAGTACCCATTTAATGTTTTCTCATAGTAGCCAATGACACTCCATTACCGTTCTAAATTAAAAAGTTTGCAAATAATGAACATCACATTTATTCGATAAGTAAATAATTATTTATTTATAATTCAGTCAAATACACTTTATTGGGTACATATCCCAATAGAATGATGATATTTATCCATGTGTTTTTATAAGGAAAATTGGTATTTGATCTGCAATGGTAGTAGTTTATATGGATGATTTAAATCTTATAGGAACTTTTGAAGAGTTTAATAAAACTATTGAATATTTAAAAACTGGATTTGAAATGAAGGATTTAGGAGGAAACCAAAATTTGTCTTGGATTAGAAATTGAACATCTCCCAAAATAATTATTTGCTCATCAATCTACACATTGAAAAAAAGAAATCTTAAAAAGCTTTTATATGTTTGAAGCACATCTAGTGACATCGGCAATGGTCATTCGATCACTTGATATATAATTTTGCTCAATTGAAGAATGAGAAAAGATTCTTGGTTTTGAATTACCAAACTTTAGTGCAATTTAAGCATTAACTTATATTGCAAATTGTACTTGATTAGATATAACTTTTTCTATAAACCTCCTTGCAAGATATAGCTCTGCACCAACTCAATGACATAAATGGTGTTCACATTTTTCGTTATCTAGATCGGAAGAGCGTCGTGTATAGACACCATACACTTGGGGTTATTTTATTCACAAAATATGGGTTCTTGTTTAGTTGGATATGCAAATACACGTTACGTCTCTAATTCACATAAGCTAAGTCATAAACAAAAGCCGCATCTTCAAATCACTCAAAAATTATTACAAACCATGAAACGAGTCGTGAATGTGCATGAATGAGAAATATAACAAATCATATTCAGGCATCATGCAAAATAACTTCAATAAAACAAGGTCTAATAATATTGTATGAAGATAATGCATTTGTATTACACAACTTAAAGGTGGCTATATCAAAGGAGACATGAAAAAATGTATCACTTCAAAGTTCTTATATACACATGAGCTTTAGAAAAGTGGACACATGACTACTCAACAAATTCATTTTAAGTGACAATGTAGCTAGTTTATTCACACAGTCATTGCCAACTTCTACATTAAACGAATTGGTCCATGAAATTAAAATGCGTCAACTTAGAGATTTACAGTGATTGACCTAAGAAGGAGTAGATGTACTCTTTTTCCTTTGACGAAGTTTTTGTCTCACTAAGTTTTCCTAGAAAGGTTTTAACGAGATGGTATTTTATTACTCTAAGTTACTGTTTAATTAGAAGCATGTAAAATGCATGGAAAGAAAATGAATTATATTAGAATTAATTTTCATAGGAAATGTTAATTACACATGTTTGATTGACTTAATTTTTTCGCCGAGAAATAGATCTGTTTTCCATTTTTTGTTATTTGGTAAATATTATTTCCATCGAAACAATCTTTTTTACCAAACTTTATTATTTGATAGCCATTATTTTTTATAGAAATTATCAAATTATATATCTAAATTGTATTTTTTTCCATGTATTGTTTTTATTTGCCAAATTATTTTTATTTGTCAAAACTATGCGAGCTCTAATTTTGAGTTGAATATATGTTTATATTTGAGATGAAATCAAACCACGACGAATAAAAAAAGATAATTAATATCAAGCTTTTGTCATGCGTCATTTTTTTCATGGACAATAATGATATGATGAGAACGATTGAGAATGGTTATAAAGATAGGGTATATAAAGTGAGACTTTTTGACGATTATTGTCTCGTTAGACGGTTTAACACTCATGATTCAAAAAATAATTTTGAAGCTAGCAACTATTCCAGTAATGCACTTAATAAGTAGAAGCTTATACTAAAAAATAAATTGCAAGAAATTCAGTAAGTGATTTGTATATGAATATGAAGATAAAACAAAGTTATAAACTTTAATGACAGTCTATAATTAGAAAATTTGAAATGATTATAAGATCTTATATTCGTTAATATTGGTAAGAAATGTCATGTTACATAAAATCTCAAAAAAAGAAAATGAGAAATTTTTAATTACATGCAAAGTCAATCAAACAGTACAAAAGTAGGAATTTAAGTTGAAAACTAATATTTTCTATAGAAAATTATGGCAATCAAACACATCCTAAATGTTAGCAATATTCTTTTTCCTTGAGTTTGTAACTTTTTCCCACTCAATTTTTGTTAAAACTAAAGTTTTTAACGATGTAGTTAAAGTATAAGTAGTTATTCAAGGAAGAGTGTTATAAATAAAATAATCATATAGTGAATGATTATCATAACTATAATTATAAACCCCTAGATCCGTATCTATAAATACGGGGATCCACTACTGATAACGATATACAAAATTTTTCGAATGTATAATTCTCCTCTTTGTTTTTTTCCCTGTTTCACAACAGTTAACAAATATGGGGAAAAAGTGACAAAATTGAATAGTAAAGTTTTTAATTACAGGTGAGGAGGATGTCGTCGAAACCGGCTAAAAATTTCCAGAAGGAATATGCCCTACTACTAAGCTAGCTCATTAACCATGGAGGGAAGTTTTTTCAATTCCTATGGATTTTAATTACTTTTAAGTTAAGCGTATGTTTGACGTCTATTATAATCAATTCGTTTATAATATATTTTAAATTTTTTACGACACTTGTCATTTTGTCTTATTGACACCTCATACATCTATTATATTAAATAATAATTTTTCACTTTTCAATAAAATTTAACCAATCAAATTAAGATAAGTGTCTCTAAAATTCAAATTTCAAAATATATTATAAAACAATCAAATTATAAACGATATCAAACTAACCCTAAATTTTAAAATAAAAGACAAAGATCAAACTTATAGTGGAATCAAATCAAATAAAATCATATACTAAAATTTTGGTGAAATTTCAATAATAACTATCCCTAAATATTTCAACCATGACAATAACAATCCATGAATCATCATTAATTAATAGGGAGGACTAAGGAGAGACATCTGCCGGCAAAGCTGGAATTTTTCGTAGAAGTAGGTATATTATCCTTTCATCACGTTTCTTCCTTGTTCCTTCCTCCCCATTCCTGCTACTGTAACATAATTCCGTTTGAAAATCTCCTCATTTCATTCAGATTCCCAAAACATCAGAACTTGAGATTTGTAGGTATTGGACTGCAGCTTTTTCTTATGGAGAGGATTATTAATTCCAACTCAATTCCTTCTAAAATCCATCTCCGTAAGCCCTCTTTTCCGCTTCTCCGGCGACTCCCCCGACCGCATTCTGCGTCAGGAGTCGGTTTTTGTTCCTTCCCACGCTCTGAATTTCGACGAGTGAGCGCGATTTTCTGCAAGCTTCATGACCCATCTTCTCTTTCTTCGAATGCATCCGTTGGTTGCCAGGAAAATTTGTTGCGTTCGGTTGATTTGGCTGATGATGCGCATCCCAAGCCCCATTTTGTTAGAAACATGGCCCAGGCTCTGTCTGAGCAGCAAAAGGTACTCATTCCTTGGGAATTTTTAACTTACTGTTTCTTCAGATTCCCTTGGTTTCAATTCTTTGTTGAATTTTGGTTTATTATGAGTGGAGATGTCCCAGATAACAAAGCAAATTAGTTGATGTCCAAAAGGCAATTTTGGTTCTAATAAAAATTGGTTTTTCGAAGTATATATTCCGCATATGGTGTCACAGCTGAGCTAATATTAGGTTTAATTATAAATTTGATACTGATGTGCACTGAACTGAATCTTTTAAGTTGTGTTTGTAGTTCTGTGCTTAAGGCATTGGCATAGTGAAATACCTCTGTTCATTGCATTTTCTGAATTCAGTTAACTCTGAAGTAATGAATAATTGTATTTCTCTGATTCTGTATTTGTCTGTGAGTGTATTTACAAGACCAAAATATCATCCATCTGGGAAGATTTAACAGCTCTAAATTTTACTATATGTTTGAAGTTTCTCCATTGCGTGCAAATCTACACGACGCTCTTCCGATCTCTTTATGAATTCTGTCAGTCGAGATTCCTTTCACGTAATCCAGGTTCATGTGTTGAGACGCATGAAGGCACACTGGGACTCAATCCTTTGAATTGAGTCAGGATTTAGTGTCCAGATTAGCATTAAATTGATTGTTTCTCATCAACAGAAGTAGAAAAATAATATTGTGTATGTTCTTAAAAGCAAAAATTTCTAATGGAGGTCACTGAGTCAGTATCGCAAATCAGACGGGGCATGAATCAAGTTCCATTTAATCCTCTTGTTGAGAGGATTACAAATGTTCGATAAGATTTTGATGCATGAAAAATTTTATAGTGCATCAATTTCTTCATTTTAAATGACTCTCTTTAGAAGATTGTGAAAATTGTTTGTGTATTTCGTTTTGTGTCAATGTTATGCACGTAAGTGCTCTATCTTGTCAGCTACTCTGTTTGAAAAGATTCCGAAAATTAGCTTCTTTCCCATACACGAACGATATTTTTACCCTTACCTTTCAATTTTTAGTTACATGAGTCGGCCAATATTTGTGGACCTAAATGTTTCCATTTATTTAAAGCATAAGCTCAACCCTCCTACCTATTTAAGAGAAGTATTTTGCTAGGATCTATAATTTCTTAAGAATTATTTAACTTGGCTTTCTAGTAATTTTCAATATGTGCTTTTTGACTTTCAATAAATGGAGCAGATGGTTTCAGTGCTCGAGCAGGACCGAAGCCCCATTTTACAGTCTCATATATGTTGGCATAAACAACCATGGATATTGTTTTAAATTTGTGAAGTTTCTTGTCATGTCAGAGTTGTAAGAAGGTGGGTTTCAGCTGGAAGTAGTTTAGTTAGGGACTGTTCAATCTTTTCATTTTCGGTTTGTTGGTTTTATATGTCTTCATATAGGTTGTAAATTTTGTTTCTCTATTATCCGATCCACTGGGAAATTAAGAAGGAATTGGGTTCTTGGGGGTGGGGTGGAGGGGCCATAACTTTTTAGTCTTTATTGGCTGTTAAAAAGTATTCTGAATGGACATTTGTTAAAGATTTTTGCCTTAAATTTTGACACTCGACTGGCATTTATGCTTCAGGTGGTTGCTTGTGGGACGGTAATACTAATTTCAGCGCTCTTTTTGGCACTGGTCCACCCAGTGGTTGTGCCTCCAGCTTTTGCTAGTTTTCAAAGTGCAGCCATGACTGGAGGTCCCCTTGCAGCTGCTGCAGGGAGTCAACTTATTCGTAGTGAGCTATTGAACAGTGCATGGACCGGCTTCTTTGCTGGATGCTTGCACACATTATCTGGTCCTGACCACCTTGCTGCTTTGGCGCCACTCTCAATTGGCCGCTCGAGAATGGAAAGTGCTGCTGTCGGAGCGCTATGGGGATGTGGTCATGATGCTGGGCAGGTAATATTTGGGTTACTCTTTCTACTTTTGAAAGACCAGCTTCACATTGAAGTCATCCAAACCTGGGGAACACGAGTGGTGGGCTTTACTCTACTTGCAATCGGTGCTATGGGGATTAGGGAAGCTTTAGAAGTCCCTGCACCATGTCTTGCCCTAGAAAGTAGCAAATCTGATGTTAGCATGTATGAAGCCCCCGGGAATCAATCTACGGGAAAGAAGAAGATTGGTTTTGCAACTTTCGCTACAGGAATTGTCCACGGATTGCAACCTGATGCTCTGATGATAATCTTGCCTGCACTTGCTTTGCCATCTCGCCTGGCTGGTGCTGCGTTTTTATGTATGTTCTTGGTGGGGACGGTTATCGCTATGGGAATCTACACTGTCTTTATAGGGTCGTGTAGTGAGGCACTCAAGCATAGAGTCCCCCGGATAACCGAGAAGCTAACCTGGGTGTCGTCCTTTATTGCAATTGCGTTAGGTCTTGCACTTCTGATTAGCCCGTATTTTGGGTTTAGCCTGTACTAATTTATTTATGTTGGAGAGATTTCATCAGTTCTTTTCTTTAGTTTAGGACAAAATTTTGAGAGTGATTATAATTTATTTATTTGAACTGAAGGAAGATCTTCAAGCCATTGTATCTTATTTAAATTTGTTTTGGTATTTTGTTTTCAATTTTCACTCGTTCTTTTCTTTTCCTTTTTTTTTTTAAAAAAAAGGAAAATTAAAGCTGCCTCTAATCATATATCCGATCAGTCCAGGAGCTGAACAGAAATATTCAATGATGCAACTGCATGCTAATTAGTGTTCTAGAAAAATTAGTGTTCTAGAAAGTGTAAGACCTGAAATGTTGACAAAAAGGTCAAAATTAAATATTAAATCTAGATATGTTTATGTGCGATAATAGTTGATCAAATCTAGTCAATGTATTGATAAAGCTTAAGGTATGGTGAATAAATTATGAAACAAATACTTCTAGCATAAACCCACATAACGTATCTCTAGACAGACTTTTTTGAACGCATATATTGATCGTATATCTACGGAGCAACCAGATGCGTCACTTGGTCTACGACTGTTGCACTTGGCTTTTGATTAACTAATTCTGTATAATTTTTAAAAAATGTTAAAAAAATACTATAAGAACTGATCACTTATCTACTATAGACATGTATTAAGATACTCACCATGGGTGTAAAATTTGGATTTGTTTGAGTGAATAATTAAGACGGGGTTGTCTCGTTGCATCATCATTGAGAACTGGAAGTTCTTGATATGAGAGAAGTAAAATCAATAGAACAAGTTGGCATTACCAAGTGGGATTAACAGACAAATAATTGGTGATAGATATTATTGGTTAGAACAAGATGCAGTTGGGCTTTTACACTCAGTCAATTGAGTTTGTCAGCAATTTTAAAGTCCCATAATCCATTTTTTTTTTCTTTTGGCCGCCGGGCGGGGGGGGGGGGCGCAAATACATGTACAATTTGCACTATAAACAGTATACAAACCAACAAATAGTTGAAAAAACCCACACAACTCGCATTCGGTAAAAATTGAAAGCGGGGAACTTAAGAACATCTCTAACATACAATATGCACCGGAAGAGAGATACACAACGTGAATTTTACTCCAGCCTTCCCTTCCTTCTTACTTTTTCTTCTCTTTGTTTTTCATTTTTCCTATATAATGTCTTTAACAATGTCAAGTCGTAGACATTATCATGAATATAGCGTTGGGCAAATGCAAAATAAAGATAAGAAAGAAAGAAAAAAAAGGGGTTGAAGTAAAATTGAAGCCATGTCTCTATATTTCCCTCCTATCTACCATGCATAGTTTTTGCATTGGAGACGCTCTAAGGATCTCAAGGCTTCAATTGCTCAAATCCAATAACTTTTGGTTTGAAATCTATTAAACAAGTTCTGCAACACATCAGAAGATCTCCATGTTATGATCTTTCAATCATCTCTCAAAATTTCAGTTTTTCTCATCATCACGTATTTTAAAATGAAATTTGAACATATTAGATTTGAACCCGGAAAAACAAATCCTGCCAAGATGTGCAGTGGCGTGTTGAAGGTAATATTTAAATTTAAATAAAAATAATAGGATCCAATCTAATATTAAAATATCAGAAAGAGCCAAGCATCAATACCCCAAGAAAACCATTCAACAGAGAGGATGTTCAGCAACCCCAATCAGCACATGCTTAGTCCACAGGAGAATTACACCAGAAGAAATATTCCTAAAAACGATCGTAAGCACCGCGGTCTCAAGGTTTCCATTCCCATCCCATTAAGGAATTGGGACAGAGATCCCCACCTCATTCGGGTTGAGAAAATACGGGGTAGGACAGGAATTATCATCATTAGGCACGGGGTAGGACACGAATTATCATCATTAGGCATGATACCGACTAACATGTAATAATAAGGAAAAGAACATGTGGCAATAAAGAGCACATAACATTTTAAGCAAAATAACCACGTCTGACGAGATAACTGTTGAAGCTCATAACATAAAGAACGAGAATGTACATGAAATTTGATTTTCGGGTTCCAAGGCAACATCAGCCTACACTTAACATAGCAAAATTTATTCTCAACTCTTAACTTGAAAGAAATTTGAAATGTCTTGTGTTGGTACCATCTACAGCCATACCAAGATATTTCTCGCTTAAGAAGTGGCCAAGTTAAAATGGTACTCCGCAGCCTTGGCCTGCGGCTGCACAGAAATAGCATCCCAACTCCCACACCTCTCAAACACGGCAGCTCTTCATCGTAGATCAGAGCAGGCAACTAGCAAGAGACTCACCACATATTAAGTTCACACTCATGTTTGTCCTAATACGATTACATCGTTCCCTATTAAAATTATTCAGCGCCTCTTATTCCTACCGGAAGTACTGCCAGTTCTTGCACTATTGTCATTGCCGTTGCTGAGTCCATGACTTGGAGGCTCTTTCAGCACAGAATTCTGATTCCCCAAACATTGTAGATTTTCTAATTCACAGTCATTAACACCTTGCGTAGCATTTAATAATGCACCTTCTGATCCTGGGTTGAGACAATAAAGCTGATCGCCACATTGCATATTACATGGATTGATCAAATAAGCGCCTGGAAGACTTGTAGTAACTGGTTTCTGGTAAGGGAAAGATCCAATCTCTCCTTCGATTCTTCCTCTAATGTCAACAAGTAAGCACTTGAGTCGAGCAATCTCAGCCTCTAGTACAGCTTGGCCCTGCAGCCTCTTCACTAATTGTTGATTTGAAGCCCTCAATCGAACAACTTCATCCTCCAGCGAGGCAGTCCTAGCCTTCTTCTTCTCACGGTACTTACGTACAGCTTCACGATTTCCCAATGGCCTTTTCTTCCCTTTCTTCTCAGCAGACTCAGCTGTGTCGTCAGTTGGGGTCTGATCATCACCATCACCTGGGGCAGACATAATCTTGGTATGGACATGATAGCCGATCTGTGCGTGTGGGAGTTATCAGGGCCTGAGGTGTTGCAAGTGTGTGCATGAGTGCAGGCATGTGTCTTGTTGAGAAACTCTTCAATGTCATCCATTGAGCAACTGCTTGGAAGATCAATTAAATCCGAGCAAGAAAACACGGCTTGGTTCGACAAATCAAGTGCACTGTCGTCCATTTCAACACTCAACTACCAACTACACAACTACTAGCAAGAAGCAACAGCCTTATGGAGTAATGGCGATCAAGAAACGACCTCAAACAAATTTCACAATCTAATCTTAACAAGAAGCCTCAAATTCGTCCCCACAACAACAACATAGCAAAATCCTACAAGAAACGAAGACAAAAAGATAAGCCAATTAGCAGCAGTTCGGTGTCGCAGCACTCAAGAAAAACAAAGACAAAACGATAAACCAATTAGCGGCATTTTTGACGTCAAATCACACATCAATTGGTGCTCTTGACAATGATATAGATCAAATTTTCATATCCTCGGCGTTCCTTTAAAATAAATTATAACTGAACCTCACGAAAAGAAGTGAAAACAAGAGTCCATAAAGATCGAAGACAAAATTTTATCAGGACCTTAGACATCAGATTAATTGACTTGGACATGAAAGCAGAACTTTCTGGTTCTAACTTCTAGGGTTAAGGGCAAGGAAACCCTAAAATGGCTCAATGAAGAATACAAACAATTAGAAAACAACAAAAGTTTCTAATAGATCCGCATCACAGAGCGGGGAAAATCGGATGATAGCAAAACATCAAAAGGAAAAAATCAATCAATTAGAACGAAATAACTCACCGTGAACTAATTAATTGAATCGAGAAACTGAACTTGACCACAAAGATTGAGTCTCGCAACCACGGAAAGAGAGATGACGGAAAGAGAGACGGCGGCGGCCGCGGCGGCGGGGGTATCGATTATCAGCAATGAGAAACGAACCCTAGAAAACCAAGCGTTGAAGGTTTGGAAAATGGAGCGCAAATGGCGATATTTTAGCTTCGGAAAGAAAGAGGGCAAATTACAGAGGCCATTGAATCAGAGTCGTATGGATACAGATGAAAAAGAATGGCCCCGCTCTGAAAAGTCAGAATTTCATTTTAGTCCAACATATAGTAATTTCTTTTTTTTGACGGATTGATGTATTCAATTAAAAATTAGCAGAGTATTTGGGAACTTAAACGGATTATAATTTAAATTATAATCTACCATATGACATTATTTTATTAGTTTTAATTTTTTAAAAAGTTAAAAAGTAAAAATCAAGCTGTAATTATTTACTTTTTACAAAAAAAAACTAATAAAATCATGTCACATAGTAGATTATAATCTAACTTCCAACCAAATACTTTGTGGGATTTTAAATGGGGTTAATTTCACATTTCATCCCTAACTTTTACAGTAAATATCGTCTGGAACTCTAATATTTTTTTCAATCCATTGGGTTCACAATCTTTCATTAATGAGCATGAGAGGTCATTTTTTACAGTTTCCATCTATTTCTCTGTTAACTCTTTTGTCAAATTACCATTACAACTTTTATCCTTTCAAACAAAAAAAAAAGTTCAAAAATTAAAAAAATAACATTAAGTTTATTTATTTTATTTTTTTTTAAATCACACTCCCTTGCTGAAAATGACAGCACAAGCTCCCCTATCTTTTGGCTGCTAGACATAAAAATGGCAGTAGTTTACTGTCATTTCCAACGGTAAAGGGAAGGGGGTGAATTCCCTCTTGCGTTGTTGGAAATAGTAGCTGTCATTTCCAACATGGGGGATTCACACGCCCCCTCCCCTAGTTTTTTCCTTTTTTTTAAATATAAATTTTTGTGTTATATATTTTTTTTAAAAACTTTTTGTTTTGTTAGTTTAAAAGGAAAATGGTCATAATGGTAATTTGACAAAGGATTTAATGGAGAAACTGATGGAAACCGTAAAAAAAGACCTCTTGTGCTAATTATTGAACGGTTGGGAACTCAGTTGGTTGAAAAAAAAAAGTTAAAGACCCAGGAGATACTAACCGTAAAGTTGGTGACGAAATGTGAAATTAACCCTTTTAAATACTAGACCATCTCCGAGATATTTCTATTTTAAAAGAGAATATTTGATATTTTAGAGAATATTTTTAAATTAAAGAGTTGTAATTTTTTGAGAGAATTAAAGAATTACTAAAGAGTTGCAATTTATCCAACAATAATGTCTTTTTTTATTTTTTTATTTTCCTTCTTTAAATAAACAATCTTTACTTTATTCTTCATTTTTTAAGCTTAAGCGGTTTAAAACATAGAGCATCTTGTATTTGACAATGTTTAGAAAATTAAACTAGTCATTGAACCGGGAAACTTGACGGTTCAAGGATCAAAAAATAAAACCCAGATTGAATCGAGATTGAACTTATTTTAGTTAAATAATGAAAGATAAATCTTGGACAAATTTTTCATAAATACATAAATCTCTTCAGGTTTGCCAGCTTTATCGGTTCAACTGATTTTTTCCCGATTTCTGGTCATGTTGTTAAATGACTGTTTTTCAGTGAACCGAACTAGCTTTCCAACTGGTTCTCAGTTTTTCCAATTATACTAGTCTATCCGGTTCAGTTCGATTCTCAGAACCTTGGTATTTAAAGAGCCTTTTAAGGATACTCTTAGACTTGTATTGTGTTCACCAAAATTTTGTGGTATGCGTAGGTGGTATATGCTATGAAAAGCATCCGACGAGTCCCTTTCTTAATCTATATATAAATAAAATTGGAGGCACTGCGGTAAACTCTGACCGCAATTTTCCACCCTAAAAGTGGGGATGTTTTGGTCTTTTGGGGTTGATTTGTTGTTAACTCTCACCGTAAACTCGAATTTAGATCTTTTATTTTTTTATTTATTTTTATTTTTATCTTTGGGTAAGAATCCAAGCTCTCTCCCTCCCTCACTCTCACCCACACACTCTCTCTCTCTCTCTCTCCCTCTCCCTCTCCCCCTCCCTCTCTCTGAGCCTTCAAAGATCTCTTAATGTCAACTTAAAAAATTGTTGAGTTTTCTGCTTCTCTGATCTTTATCTTTTCTTCAATGAATTGAGTTATCTTTGTACACGATTTTCTGAGTTGTTCGACGCAAATGAGGATGCATAAATTCACCAAATTCTTATTTGGTTGGGAATGAGTCCCAATTCGATTGGCACTTCAAATTGGGCTATTTTTCTGAATTCTGATGACTTATCCATTAGAATTTCGCTGATAAGTGTTGAATATGTTGGGATGCTTTATCCAAGTCAATTGCCAACTCTAAATGGTCATCAATATCTAGTCTATCATTCTAAGATTTAAGTTATAATTCCTGAATTCTTTAAAAGAAAAAAATGTTTATGGATAAATTATTGTGTATCTTCTTCTTGTGAGTCAGAGGAAAATTATTATAAATTCAACTTCTATCATCTGAACTAAGATCTTCCAGTGCAACGCAAGAGTGAGAATCTAGTTTATAATTTAAAAAAGAAATCATAGTGTTGATGCACACCACATTTGCACAAAGTCTTACAGTGTGTACCATTTGCACACACTAGAACATTTTTCTTGTATTCATTCATGTTACGGTTGAAGAAAGATTCACTAGATATTTGATTAGGCATAATTGATTATTATATTATACTTACACTCTTTCTATTGTTTTTCATGTGTGTAATATTTCTTTTCCATATTTCTTGTACAAATCTTCTATATATATATATATCTACAATTTTTTTTTTTGTAACAATAACATAATGCGCACACACGGCACAGAGACAACATACGTTATCTAACAAAACCTTGGTATATACACGTACGATTAATTATCAATGTAATACACAGAAATTCACCATTCCTTTCATTACTTTATCATGCTATCAGTGCTTTTATATAGCCTCATATGGAGGATGGGTTGGTCCTTCACAATAGTCTCAATGTGCCTCGTTCAGTTCTCTTTCTCCAAAGTCACCCGATAATGATGAAGGTTATGACAATCACAAAGCTGATCCATTGGATTACAGCAATCGCCGTAGGCAGAGGCCTCAGCGGTTGAAAGAGTTCGTTGAAGCTATCTCGTATAACGAGGCAGATTCTGATAGTGATGATGATATGTTGGTGAAGTTGTATATGAGGAGGAATATCTAAGGAGACGGAAAAAAAGAAGGAAAATGTCCAGCAGCGCAGAAGGAGATGAAGAGTATATTGGAGATGATGAAAAGCCTGAAGAGGATGAGGAAGAAGAGGAGGATGATGCCTTGAGTACAAGTGAGGAAAGTGGTGAGTCCCATAAATACAAAAAATTGCCTTCCCGCACCAGGAGGGAAACCAAATTGAGGTCAGTCGACGAGCTCTAGTCGGGTCTCAGACGCAGTAAAAGGGCAACCAGAACTCGTATTGATTATAGGCAGATTGAGATGCCTAAATCAGAAACCGAATCAATGAAACCTGAGAAGTCAAATGCATTGGATGACCCCTCAACTGCTGCTGATAATATAGATTTCTCTATGGGAATTAGTCAAGATTCAAAATCAAACAACGAAAAACATGAGACGCAGGTCAATCATCCTCCCGAGGAGAATCCTGACAGGACTGATGAGGATAAAACACATAAACCAGAAAATTCAATTGAGCCAGATCATGACAAAGTTGTTGGTGTAAGAAAAAGGCATTTTCTTGATCTCAACGAGCTCGCTCCGGGTTCTGGGTTTCTAAACCCTGTCCACCAAGCAAGGACTGCAGGTTTTCTCGCAGAGAAGCTGATTTATATCCTAGGTAATTATACACTGGTAGATCCGCTCTGCTGTGATGTTTAGGGGTTTATTTCTTGGCTTAGTCTAAACACCAGAGAGAACGGTTTATCCATGTGCCGATCTGGTAGAACCGGTGTTGAGCAAAATTACATAGTTTCGGCCATTTTCAATGTCTTGATTCAACAGAGAACCGAGTGAATATACGTGAATTGAAAACTCGTTTAAGGGAGATCGTGCTCATTCTTACTCACTCAATCACTGTAGATTAACTTCTTAACTGATTGTAACAAAATGATTTTGCCTTAAAAAAAAAAAAATATATATATATATATATATAGCCTCATATGGTCAATTGTTCTTTTCTTTATTTTTTTTCCAGTGTTTTCCCTTTTCAACAAATTAATCTCCATCACCGTCATCATTCTTCTGCACAAGTAAATTCACTAGTCTACTTCGCCAGCCTACTTCACCGCTCGTCGTTTTTCTTCCAACAAATTAATCTTCATTTTTATACTCAAACTAATCTCCATGCCGCAGGTGTGACTTCTCTCTCATTGGTCATCACCAACATCTTTGGTATTTCACCCATCATAAAACACTAGAAATCATATTTGTTTATTATCCTTAGCGCCTTCCACTATGTTTGAGTTATCCATAATTGATGTTTTAATGATCTGTTTCAACAAGTTCCCAAACTATTACCCTTACATCCAATCCATCTTGAAAAAACCTAGGCCGTCATAATTTTTGAGTGTCAAGAGTTAGCTCGAAAAGATGCTAATATCAGTTGACTAGATATAATCCTCACAATATTCCTATGGAATTTGCAAGTTTTTCTTCAACATCAATCTTCTAACAATGGTCATTGTATTCATTCCAATATGTCCATTGCCTCAAGTACATCAACTTGGTTTCTTGGTACATACAGCCTGTTGCAATCACGTGACTTGTGATGCATCTTTATTTAGTTTTAGACACCTGTCTCACACTTACCTCATATTCATACAAGTGATGATTTTATCATGTCTTTTTTATAGACATGTCAAAGTCTCGACTTTGTCAATTCCTAGTAGTTATCTTGTCCTCGCCTCACTATAAATCTTGTACTTGTTGGATAACTTTCTAAAATGCGACTTAACCTGTATTTTTCTCATAATGGTTGTCTTATACAGGATCCTCAAATAAATTGGACTATCGGGGCATGCCGTAAAGTAAGACGTTTGTTTGAGCTTACAACTCCTTACACTACTGCTGCGGTGCATTCTCTTTCTCCTTTGAGTTTGTGGCATTCTCAATTAGGTCACGATCTCATTAGTCGACTTAAGTTTTTTATTTTTAGTGGTAGGTTTCTAATGAAAATATTGATTTTCAATCTTATTAACTTGGAAATCAGACGTATTTATCTTTACCTATTATTGAATCTAGCTCATCTGAAGCTTTTGATTTCGTATATTCTGACCTTTGGGGCCTTCTCCTACTACTACAATGGGATATTCTTGATATTTTATTATTTTTGTGGACAATTTTTCTCACTACACTTGGATATATTGTATATATGCATGTTTGATTTGCATTGCCTCAAATTTCTTCCAAATTTTCTAGAATGGTAGAGACACAATGTATGTGTAAAATAAAAACCCTGTGCACTAATAATTCTTTGGAATGTCGTGAAACTTCCCATCTAACTTTTTTGAAACAACTTGGTTCCATAATTCAACATTCTTGTCTAGGCAACTCAATCAAATGGACGTGCTGAACGTAAGCATAGACATATCTGGAAAATTAGCCATGCCTTACTTATATCTTTTCAACATCTTGAAGTTTTTTTTTGGAGAGAGGCTGCACTTATTGCTATTTACACGATCAATCATGTTCCATCATCTGGCATTGATAATTTCACACTTATAAATGACTGTATGGAGTATACCCAACTATTCAATGCTTGAAGTCCTTGATGCGCACGTTTTGTTCAATTCCAACTAGGTCTAGGTATGATTCCCAAAAACCCAATCAACCTAACCCCGACCGACCCAAATCAGGTCAGATTTCCAAGCGTGTGGGTTGATTTCAGTTCCTTCTGAACCAGATAAAACCACTAAACAAGATAAAACCAAGTTTTTTAAGGTTAGATATTGAAAATAAATAAGGACTTTTCAGTCAACAATTACCAAATAGACGTCAGTCCACATATTCCAATAAGTGACCTTTGATATTGAACGTAATTAAAAATTCACAATTCAGATTCAAAAAAAATAAAAAAAATACAAATTCAATTTTTATTCACACGCACAAACATCAAGACAAAGGACAAACCAAAAGACCCATACCCTCCAAACCTCCTGTTCACATCTGCCATTGCCAAGGTACCTCTCTGGTTTATATCGCCGCCAGCCATCGCGCCTTCTCAGTTGCCACCGGCAGCTTATCCGCTACAACGGCAACAAGAGATACAAATACATATGTATTTACAAGAAAGCATAAAAAGATTAAAAGGAAGCAAAAGTCCATATCTTGGCAAAGAAAACCCTCTTTATCTCTCCCTCTGTAATGTAATAATGTGTAGATACTAGAGAATTACATGCGCGCGTGCGCACACACGCACAAAGAGTTCTTAAAAAGTGGCAGCTCGGTTAGACCAGAGAAGTAGACTATGAGCTTGTTTGATCCTCATTATTTGGTGAAATTATAATGAGGAGAGAGGTAGAATGTGTATTAAAAATGTAAAAATGTGTGAAATATGTGGTTGTAATTGAACAGTTGTCAAATCAAATATCAAATCAATAGCAAGTAAAATTATAATTTTGGGGAATAAAGAGAATCAAACAACCACATGTATTATGGGTTACATTTTGGGCCGGGTAAGTTGTAAGAAGTTTTATGGGGCCTTTTCTTTATACTCTAGGCTGGGTTTTAAAAAATAAGAACCCTAATGCTAAAAATGGACTCAAATTGACCCGACACACGCTGGGTCAGTTTGAATTGGGTTCCCCAGTTTGGTTTGGGATTTCCCAATCCGATCTCCAATTGGGTTGTTGTCGGGTTTGGCCCAAACCATAGTCACTCGTTACCCCAACGTGCAGTCCTAACTCCAGCCACATGAGCTAACTAAATTTGAACTTTGTTCACATTTATGCTGCTTTCTTTGTTATGGAATCAAGCATACAGGTTTTAAATATTGGGATCCTATGTCAAAAAGACTTCATATCTCACATCATATTGTGTTTTGCGAGCATAAAATGTTATCTTCTATGTCACAGTTTTTCCACACACCTAGCTCTCAATATTTTACTAATCCTTCAATTGACTTGTTTCATGATGATCAACATTAATTTTGATGAATGTTGTGAGCTCAGGCAAACCTCTAATAGCATACCCTTTAAAATAGTCCTGAATTGCCTGATTTTTTTAATTTTTTTTTTGTTACATCCCTTAATCATGAACCCACTCTTCATCATCCTTTTTGGGTATGTAGAATTCCTAGTAATCTTGAAGATTATTTTTGCTTTTCTACCATTAATTCTATGCATGAACCTCGTAATTTCCACAAGGCTATTCTAGCCCTGTTTGACAAAAGCAATGTCTGAAGAATTGCAGGTCCTGAAAAAGTCTACTTGGAAGTTGGTTGATTTACCTCATGGAAAATCTTTGGTGGGTTGCAAATGGGTCTATAAAATTAAGACTAGTTCTGATGGGACAATTGATCGTTATAAAGCTCATCTTGCTGCTAAATGCTTTCGTACAAGAATATGCATAAATTATGAGGAAACATTTGCTCTAGTAACTCAACTTACCTCAGTTCGTAGCTTAATTGTCATTGCTACAGGTCGCCAGTGACCTTTCTTTCAAATGGATGTAAAGAATACATTTCTTAATGGAGACCTATGTGAAGAAGTCTATATATATATATATATATAGATATATATAAGAACCACCACTTGGCTATCCATATCCTCTTAGTAAACTTTTTCGTCCTCGCCGAGCTTTATATGGTCTTAAGCAAGTTCCAAGCGCATGGTTTTCAAATTTTAGCGCTGCTGTGTTGGAATTTGGCTTTATTTCCAGTTCTTACGATTCTAACCTTTTTATTCGCTAAATTGCAAATAAATTATTCTCTTATTGCTTAGCAGATGACATATTTATCAATGTTGTTGGTATTAGTGATCTCAAAAAACATTTTAACTAGAAATTTAACATGAAAGATTTGGGACCGCTAATCTATTTCCATATTTTATTCCAGGCCAAATATACATCTGAGCTTATTTCTCTTACAAGATTAACAGATGGCAAAATCGCATTGACAACTCTTGAGACCAATACTAAGCTTTTACCGAGCAGCAAAACTCTTTTACATGATCGTACTCTATATAGACAACTTGTTGGAAGTCTAGTGCATCTCATAGTCACCCGTTGGGACATTGCTTATGTAGTGCATTTATTTATAAGTCAATTTATGGCAGCAACCGCTCACTATGTAATTGTTCTTAGCATACTTCGTTACGTTAAAGGAACTCTTTTCTACGGGTTGCATTTCTTGACGCATTTTTCTTTGCAACTTACTGCTTATTCTAATTTTGACTGCACTGGAGAATCTCTTATTTCCTTTTGGGTGAATCACTTATTTACTAGTGTAGTAAAAATGATAATGTGGTCTCTTGTTCTGCCGCCGGTATTGAATATTAACTGACATGGGTGTTTCTTATAATGGTTCTACGCCTCTTTATTGTGAATCACAGTACTATTCAAATTGCCCATAATGACGAATTCCATGAACAGACAAAACATATTGAAATATATAGCGATCAGCCTGATGATAAGTTCACTAATGAACATTCACCAGGGGCATTTTCAAGATCTCATCTCCAAACTCAAGATTGAGTTTGAGCGGAGTTAAGATTGAAGAAGGATTTACTAGATAATTTGATTAGCCATAATTCATTACTATATTATATTCTTTCCTTTGTATTTGAAGTGGAATATTTCTTTTATAACTCTCCAGTATATATATACATTTACAATTGATCAATATAATACACTGAAGTTCACTATTACTTTCACTACTTTATCAATTCATATAGAACTTTTAAAAACTCTAGAAATTAGTACGTTTCACTCTCAAGGGGATCTTTATGGTAACCTCCCGTCTTATGTGAGAGCATGGATGCATGCTAAATAGATTTTCAATTCAAGTGGTATTCATCCATACACCAACGTAGGATAGGATGGCATATCCCAAACTGTTACATTCGAACTCTCTTATGAAAGTTTTAAAATTTTAGGAGTTTTGCGATTTATAAAATTTCTAAAAATTGTCATTGTTAGTGGTTTTGGGTTCTTGATTACATCTTAACTATCTCAGTGCATTATTGCTTCCGATCTTGTTTTAATGACTTAGTGGCGGCCACAACGGCAACGGTTGTGACACAGCGGTGGTTTTGTTGTAAGAACACTATATATTAATTATAATAATTATTATATTATATTTTCATCATAATATTATTAATACTTATTATAAACATAATAATTATTATAATTAAAATTTAGTAGGGGTACTTTTACAATTGAGTGGGGTATTTCTAAAAATAGTTTCAAAACACAATGTACTTTTCAAAACCATATAAAAAACGATTTTTTTTTTTTAAACTAAAGAACCATTTTTTTATTCATCCTTGGTGGGTATGATTGAGGAATATTGCTTTCCTACTTTTTCATGGTTTAGGGATTCATAGTGTTAAATGTTTACGGTCATAGTGGATGTAGTAGAAAAATGTGGTGGTGTTAGAGATAAGCACTGGTGGTCCAACTATGGATGCATAACGGGTTGGCTAACTCGGCGGCTCATGATTCGGTCCACGAAAAGCCTGACATGAGATGCCTTGTATAAGATGAGCTAGGGCTTGGGTCGAGCCCCAAGTTGGGGTAGTGCAAGCTCGGGGTGGCCCATGTCGCTCGTCGAGCCACCATAGGCCAGCCCAAATGGCCGTATGTATGGGCTATCTTGCCCTTGTATGCTTCGGATCAAAACTCTTCCAATTTATTTACCCAAAAAAAAAAGTTATTACCGTTCATTGAAGGGACGTGATAGGCGTCAACCTATCAACGATAATAAGAAAAGATTATTTCTTTGGTCTATAAATTCTAGCATTTTAGAGTAGTATTTTTGAAAATGATCTCCAGCCATACCTCTATCGGGGATTACCCTGCCAAACGTATATATGACAAAAAATTATTGGACAACTAACGCATATGAGAGTTCTGTGGTTGTCCAATAATCTCTGGTCATATGTGTTTCTAATGGAGATCATCGTGCTAGACGTATGGCGCGTGATTGAGGCTAGTTGTAAACACCTCAAGTTTTACAAACTCGAAACGCTACTTAAAATACTACTTTGACTTTAAATCGTGCCGAAGAAATTGCTTCAAACAAGCGGAATTTTTTTTTCTTTTTTTATAATACTTTAAAATCCAGTTGAGTTGAGAATTACACAAAGTGGAACACATTTTACTGAATACTTAATCAAAACAAACTTGACTGGGGCAAATGAAACGTGAGTTTACATATCCAGTCAACAGAAATTAATTTACACATTAAGCCCATAAAAGAGTGCTTAAAAAAATAACTACTAAGTTTAATATTTTTGGTTGTAACAAAGCCAGAGTATTTAATAGTCATTGCCACCGCCTCGCTACCCGCTCCAGCACCTGAAAAGTTTTTAGAAAAACAATGAGCATTTCGAAGAAACACCCATTAGTCTCGGCCCACTCTTCACATGTTGCAATATTCACATTTAAACTTACGTAGAACATATGATTTAGATAATCCCAACAAACCAAATACATACGCGGCCACGTGGGCTGGCCATTTCTCGTTCAACCCGTGAGTATAACATTCATAACGTACTACTCAGGGCTTATTAAGCTTGTACATAATACCATGGCATATCCTTCGACTCGTGGATATATTAAGTAAATCAACCTACTACCCCCGCATACGACATGTTGGCATTAAAACTAATCACATTTAACTCAAACTAGTTAAACGCGTTGCACGGGTAGAAAAACTTATTAAAATATATTATTAGATAGTTAAACATAAATCTTTAATATTTACACCTTTGTAAAAAATATAAAAACACAATTATTCATTAGTTAAATCACTAAGATCAATAGACTTAGTAATCGTAAAGTTTAAGATTATTTAAAAAATAACATATATTCTTATATATAATCCTTTGTACATATATACAATAATGGAAAAAATACATGTTACCCGCCTTATTTTAAAAAATCCTAATAAAACTAACAAATTTAGAAAAAATGTAAAATGCATTAAAAAATCAAATAACATTAAACTCACAAATATACACGGTAGAGACGGCTAATTAACGAATTATGATGGATTAGAATTTGTTTCAGGATTGACATTTTAAATTTGATATGTTAATTTATTAGTGAAAAAATTCAACAAATAAAATAAATGGGCAAAATGGTTAATGCTTAATTATTAAACTCAATAGTAATAGGTTCAAGTCTTCTTTGAGTTCTTTTACAAAAAAAATTTATTAAAAAGAAAAGGAACAATTACCACAAGGTTTACCAAATTAAAAAGACGAGAAAATCGTAGTACAAAATGTACCGAGACTTAAGTGGATTAATTAATATATAGATATAAATTACATGTGTTGAATCGCAAGTCAAACATTTCATTAAGTGCACATCACTTGAAAATAAACTTCAAGAGATCAACTCGCCTCGTCTAGCCATATAAAATAAATCTAGGTTAACAACCGAGGTGTTTGTTACAAATTTGCTAAACTTTAAATTTTGAATAAAACAATATCCATTAAAAGTTCAGTGTATAATTCTATTAATGAAAGGGATTTTTGTTTCAATTAAAGGTTATTTACAAGTTGGAAATTTAGAACAACTAATTTTGGAAATTTAGGAATTAAAATATTAAGAATTAGAACTTCTAGGGCTGGAATGGATTTCAACAGCATTCTGATTACTAACTTAACTATATACACAAGACAAGGATGAACTTAAGCTACAATAGAAATCCAAGAACCGTTTGAAACACTTTAGAAATCCATGTACTAACTTAAAACATATAACAAAGATCATATGCCTATCTTAAGCTCCAACCAAACTAGGAGGACTGGGAGAATAAAAAGTCAAAATCATAAATCCCCATTTGAGAATCAAATGTAGAAGATGATGTAGACAGAGAGGAACGACTAGAGTCTGGGATCGAAGGACAGAGGCGCAGTGGTTCAAGAAATGGTTCCTTACTTGGGTGCTTGGCTCGGTAGACAGCGATGGGTTGCAGAATAGAGGGATCGACAGTGGTGAAGAGAGACGGCTGCGGTTTGAGTGTTACTGGATTCAGCCGAAGGGAGTCGCGGGTTCGAGGAATTGGGGTCGATAGTGGCGTAGTTCGAATTTAAGGCTGGAAAAGTTCAAGGATCAGCAACAAGGTTCGATTCGGGCTCGCGATGGTTCTGTCCATTAACTGGGTTTTTCGGCAACGATAAGTCATGGTCGAGACTTTGGGCTCTTGGCTACTTCAATTTCTGGTTTTTTTCCTCAGTGTATATTGGGGTTGAAGAGGTAGTGGTGTGTGGTGGTGGCAGCATCACCGACAATGGCTCCTTTGTTTCTACGTTACTCCTCTATTTTTTTTATATGTAAAAAGACTGCTGGTTGCTAGACTCAGAATAGCGGAAATGGGTGCAAAAGAACTCCTTTCATCCAACTACAGGCATTAACATATTGTGTTGTAGAGATTCTGTACAAAGGAGAAGGAACGAGCAACATAATGGGACTGATTTAGGCATGCATTTCATAAGTTAAGGGAATATGTTAAATTGGAACCAAAGAAAGGGATGTGAGGCGAATTAACCGGTTGACGATGGAAGGACAGAATTTTTCTGGGAAGAAAGAAAGAATCCCTTGACTGCTTGCTGTGAAATCAACTCAGAATTTCCTCTTCTATGAATGTACATTCAGAGCGCTTTTGAGTGTTTTTCACTGATAGTTGGTTTTTGTTTCAATCACAAATGAGAGTTTAGAATGTTGAGTGGAGTAGAAATTGTATATGAATCCGGGCTGAAAACCGCTTTGAAATAACGTAGTGGTCAGTTGAGGGAGCAAAAATGAGCGTTGTTTGGGCTAGGCTTAAATTTATTAAAATTTACTTATGGACTTGGCCTTAAATGGGCTAGATTGAAATTAAATCAACCATTTCTTGTGAATTGGACAATAAACAATTTTGAAATTGGATTTACATTTGCATAAAAATGAAATGAATCTAAGAACATTACTTGGATTGATATCTCTTAACTTTAACACAATGGGCTCGTGTTGACAATTCTCGACTTTCGAATGAGTTAACAAAATTTTGATTTTTGTTTTTAGCTTTTAAAATCCTCTTTACTCAAAGCTAGACAAGAGCGAGGGATTAACTTATTTCTGTGACCAATACCATGCATAAAAAAATAAATAGTAACGAAAAGAGGACAGTGACGCGGCTTAACTTAATGAATTTTGTAAGAACTTAAATTTTTATTTATAAAAATTTCCGGTCGCGACAACCCTTCCCACTTAATGAATTCTATTTCGCAAGTTGACTCTTCAGGATTGTGCCTACCACTGTGGACCCTAACCAACGGAATGGCTCGATTTCTTAGAACGTAAACCTTTCTTTCAAGAATAGCTGATGGAGCTTCATCATATGTCAAGTCTTTTTGAACATTCACTGCTTGAGCACTAATTACATGACTTGGATCACGACATACTTCTTGAGCATAGAAACATGGAATAAGTCATACACTGTAGAAAGCTCCAAAGGCAGTGCGAGACGATATGCTACATTTCCAATCCTTTCCAAAACCTCAAATGATACAGTGAACTTGGGTCTCAATTTTTCTATCTTCCCAAATCGAACTACATCTTTCATTGGAGCAACTTTAAGGAATACTTCTTTCCCCAACCTGAAATTCAATATCCTTCCTTCTCTGGTCGGCATAACTTTTCTATCTCTCCTAAGCCATCTTAATCCTCGATCTTATCTTTTCAATATCTTGAACCGTTTTCCTAACCAATGCAGATCCTAACATTTTTCGTTCACCAACTTCATCCCAATACATTGATGACCGGCACCGTCGACCATACAGAGCTTCATATGGGGCCATGCCAATGATTGACTAAAACTGTTATTATATGCAAATTCAACCAACGGTAAATGTGCTTCCTAGTCTCCACCCAAATCTAAGGCACATGTTCTCAACATATCCTCTAATATGCGAATAGTTCTTTCAGACTGCCCTTCAGTTTGACGATGATAAGCTTTGCTAAATGCAAATTTTGTACCCATTGCCAAATGAAGGGACTTCCAAAACCTTGAAGAAATCTCGCATCCCTATCTGACATAATAGACATAGGCACACTGTAAAGTCATACAATCTATCTAACATAGAAACAGGCAAGCTGATCCAAGTCAAGATTCATCCAAACTGGTAGAAAATGAGCAGAGTTTGTAGATGATCAACAATTACCCATATTACATCATGCTTACTTACTGTCTTCAGTAATCCGACCACAAAATCCATTGCGATACTCTTCCACTTCCACTCTAGTTTCTCGAGAGGATCAAGTAACCTCGATGGTCTTTGATGCTCAGCTTTCACTTGCTAGCACATCATACATCTTGCTACAAATATTACTATACTTCCTTTCATATTTCTCCACCAAAAAGTATTTTGTAAGTCCCAATACATCTTAGTTCCACCTGGGTGTGTAACATAAGAGGGGAATGAGCTTCCATTAAAATCTCATTTCTAAGTTCATTGTCTCTTGGTACACAAAGACGCCCTCTAAACATGAGAGCTTGGTCAGTGGAGATCTCAAATCCATTACTCTTCCCCATCTCCACTCCTGCTCTTTTCTTTTTCAGAAATTGGTCATCTTTTTGTACGGCCACAATTCTACCTCTCAGATCTGGTTTAACTATCAATGCTGCCAATATATTGCCCTGAAAGCGTAGAAACCTCAGTTCTTAAATTTTGAAAGTCCTTAATCAGTTGGCTCTATACAATACCCAATGCAGATAGTTAACCTACATTCTTTCTGCTTAAAGCGTTTGCGACCACATTAGCTTTACCTAGGTGGTATAGGATAGTGCAGTCGTAGTCCTTGACCAACTTCAACCACCTTCATTGTCTCATATTTAACTCCTTTTAGGTAAAGAATTATTTGAGACTCTTATAATCCGTATAGATCTCGCACCCCCACATAAACAATGAAGCCAAATTTTGAGAGCGTGCACCACAGCAGCGAGCTCAAAATCATGAGTCGGGTGATTCTATTCATACGGTTTCAAATGTCCAATATTTTCCCTTTCTGCATTAAAACACATCCTAAACTAAGTTTCAACGCTTCACTATAGATCACAAATCCATCCGAACCATCGGGTATCGTCAAAACCGGTGCTAAAACCAATCTTTCCTTGAGATCCTGAAAGTTCTGCTCACACTTATCTGACCAAACAAATTTAATTCCTATCCTTTCTTTGTAAGCTGCTTTAAAGGGCCTGCTATTTTTGTAAAACCTTCTACGAATTGCCGACATTAACCGGCTAAGCCCATAAAGCTTCTCACTTCTCCAGCATTGGTAGGTCTAGACCAATTTGTGATATCCTCAACCTTGCTGAGGTCTACTTCAATTCCCCGAGCTGTCACAACATGACCTAAAAAATCCTACTCAATCCAGCCAAAATTCAGAATTTTGAATTTGGCATACAAATTCACCCTCCGTAATGTATCTAACACCATCCTCAACTATTCAGTATGTTGTTCACAATTCCTCGAGTATATTAATACATCATCGATAAACACGATAACGAACCAATCCAAACATTGATGAAACCTTATTCATCATATCCATCAATACCGTCAGGGCATTCGTCACACCGAAGGGCATTAATGTAAATTCATCTTGCCCATAGCAGGTTTGAAATGCCGTCTTTGGTATATATGTCGGCTTAACCTTCAGCTGATGATACCCTAACCTTAAATCAATTTTTGAGAAAACAGCTACTCTCTTCAGCTAATTAAACAAGTCGTCAATTCTCGAGAGTGGGTGCTTATTCTTGATAGATCAACTTATTCAATTCACGTCAACTTATTCAATTCACGATAATCTATGCACATCCTCGTACTCATATCTTTTTTCTCCACAAATAACACCAATGCTCTCCAAGGTAAGACACTTGGTTTAATGAATCCTTTCTCCAAAAGTTCCTCTAATTGAACATTCAACTCTTGCAACTCTTTAGGTACCATCTGATAAGGAGCTTGAGAAACAAGTACAGCTCGTGGCACCAAATCAATGGTGAATTCCACTGGCCTATCAGGTGGGATGCCCGTCAGATCCTCAAAGAATATGCCAAAGTACTCCTGTACCACCGCTACTTCATCCAAGGGCTTCCCCTAAAGACTAACCAAGTATCTCTAGCAATTTTCTCTCTCGAACAATTTCTTTGCCTGAAAAGTCGATATAAGGCGAGGTAATACCTCTATTTTCGGCCCATAAAATTTAAATTTTTCATAACTAAGCTCTTTTTCATGGCACACAATTGTTGCCCAATTCTTAGTAAGCCAATCCATAGCCAGTACTATGTTAAGATCATTCATTTCAATACCATTCAAATTTTCTCCCCAGGATTAATCTGTTAAAGCCTATCTATATCACCTTAGAAATCCTATTAAAGTCAATTATTCCACCTGACAGTAAACTAACTTCCAATACGCTACTAGTTTTGTTCCCTATTAAATCTAATCTAGCTAGACAAGCAATAGATATAAAGGAATGCGTTGCATTTGAGTCAATCAAAACATAGATAGGAGTTCCAGAGACGGATAGAATACCTACTATGACATGGGCATCCTGGGTGGCCTACTGATGAGTCATCGCAAACACTCTAGCTTTACCTTTTTTTGCCTGATCTATACCCCTTCCCTAACTGAACCTGCACCCGAACTGGCCATAACTGTAGCAAACGGATCTGACACTCTTCCCAATGATATTTCTTGCACTTGGGGCACTATGGGAGACCTCTACTCTGACCCCTATTCGCCCGACCTCTACCGGTTCTCCTGTTCTATTTCTTATTTAGGCTCTGACCTCTATTCATATTCGGGTTAGGCCACTTCTTTTTTCCATAATCTTTCTGAACATTCTAGCTTCCACTCTCTACACCAGACGTGTGCTCTTCCGATCTCTTGAGCCTTTTTCACAACTTCCTGATAGGTGGGGAGATCAAAGGCACATATTTCAGGTCGCAAACCCCTCTCAAAGTGCCTAGCCTTCATCTGTTTAGTACTCATGCGTAGCACGACATTTCCTAAAATTTCTTTCATAGGCAGTTATGTCCATATCTCCTTGAAGTAATTGCAGAAATTCAACCTTTTTTTATAGATCGGAAGAGGTTGGGGAAAAAGTACTTATCAATTAACTCAGTTTTAAATTGAACCCAGGTTAGATTTCATTGCTTCTCCTCGATCCTAGTGCGAGATGCTGACTCCTATCAGTGACTGACTCCTCCAACCAGCTTAAGCTCTGCATATAGCACCTTTTGGTCCTCTGGATAGGAAATACAGTGGAAAATCTTTTCTATAGTATAGATCTGCTTCTCAGCGGCTAAGGGTCCGCCTTCCCTACTGGGATACTGTAGAATCTTTTCTATAGTATGGATCCACTCCTCAGCGGCTAGGGTCTGTCTTCGGTGGTGGATGCCTACAGAATTGCTCAATAACTGACACTGCATGAGCAACTGAGGGAGATCGGAAGAGCGTGCTATAGGAGCTGGTGCTGGGGCCTATTTCAACTCTTGTAGGGCCTTGAGTTAATCTTGGATTACACTTGATTGTGTTGGACATACCATTTCCTTACAAAACAAATAGTACATTTGTAGCCACTTGAAACATACAATGATCAACACAGCAGCAATGTACGAAATCCACAACTCTTAAGATAATCGACAAAGATGCTTTCATTAAAACCAACAAAATCCTTCAAGCCTAAAACATCATGATGGAGCTTCATACGCTAAACAGCTGACAATGAGAAACTATACAACTGAAATGAATACATACTACTAGCTCTGATATAGCCTATTTCTACTCCTTATTGTCGTTATCGAGCCACTTTGTGCTCTAAACTCTTTGGCGAAGGAGGAATATCCTTCCAAGTGACACAAGACTCAAGCTCAGAGCCCTCAACAATCTCCACGTCCTCCTCCTCAAACTTATCCTCTTCGGGGTCCTCCTCAAAGTCTTCCTCAAGATCCTCCTCAAATTCATCCTCCTCGGGGTCTTCTTCCTCAAGAGCCTCATATGGTATTGCCTCATTTGGCTGGGGCTCTGGTGCAACCTCTTGCTCAGGCTTAGGTTCGAGCTTAGGCTCAGAATCAGACTCTGATTCTGACTTGAGCCCAGCAAACCCTGTCCAATAACAACCCCAATATACTGCTATCCTCTCATTGAATGTATCAAAATCTAGTGCCACACTGAGTGACGCATTCCACTTCTCGTACTTTGCTCTAGCCACCACCCTTTCCCTACCACAAAATGTATTAATCAAACGGTGGATAGAGAGCATGTCACTAATCTCAAAGTCTAGGCTAATGCGGTATCTAATAAGCGCATGCTCATCAATAGTTTCCTCTGGTGCCTAAATTACACATATGCCCTAAACACACTCCCAACAACGATAGGATCACCTCCACCTCCAGCGGCCATATCTATAATGCCAGTAATGTAAAGGTCCAATCTAAATGGGGTATCTAATAACTGCTTTACCAAATTTCGAGGACTAAAATCAAGAAACATCTTTGTTGGTCACATTTTAAACATAACAGGAAATTGAACGACTTGCCAACTTAGCTCAAACACAAAATGCTTATATAAATATCAAATATGACATCATTGAACTTTCCATCGTATCTATCACATATCATTATTAAAACATATATGAAATATGCACAATCATGCTTTAAGTCATATCCAAATAGCATCTTGAAATTCTAAATTAAAAACTTTACCGTGAACCTGGCAGCGCGAATGGCAGCTAGTGGTAAACTTTAATCAGAGTAATTTAATATTTCTAATGCTTAGCTTTTACGCGAGTCTACAGAAACATAAACTGCGCTCTGATACAAAACTGTAACGCCTCGAGTTTTATGAACCTAGAATGTGACTTGAAATGCTCTTTTAACTTCAAATCACATGGAAAAAAAACGCTTAAAACACGCGGAATTTTTTTTATTTTTCAATACTTTGAAGTCAAGCTGGGTTGAGAATCATGAAAAGTGGAACACACTTTACTGAACGTTTAATCATAACAAACATGATTGAGGCAAATGAAATGCGAGTTTACTTATCCAGTCAACAGAAGTTAATTTATTTTTAAGCCCATAAAAAAGTACTTAACAAAATAACAACTAAGTTTAATGTTTCCAGTTGTAACAAAACCAGAGTATTTAATAGCCACTGCCACCAGTCTCCCTACCCGCTTCAGCACTTTAAAAGTTTTTAGAAAAACGGTGAGCGTTTCGGAAAAAAAAAACACCGAGTAGTCTCAGTGCACTCTTCACATATTAAAATATTCGTATTTAAACATATGCAGAACATATGATTCAGATAATCCAAACAAACCAAATACATATACTGCCATGTGGGCTAGTCATTTCTCATTCAACCCCTGAGCATAGCATTCATAATGTACTACTCAGGGCTTATCAAACTTGTACATACTACCATGATCTATCATTCTACCTGTGGATATATTAAGTAAATCAACGTACTATCCCTGAGCACAACATGTTGGCATTAAAACCAAATCACATTTAACTCAAATTACATGTGATGAATCGCAACTCAAATGTTTCATTAAGTGCACATCACTTGAAAATAAAACAGATCGGAAGAGCGTCGTGTAGAAAGTAGAGACTACCTTAATTTCACAGTTGAATTTGAGCTTTAGTGATAAATAAACTTCAAGAGATCAACTCGTCTTGTCTAGTCATATAGAATAAATTCTAAGTTACTAACCGAAGTGTTTGTTTCAAATTTGCTAAACTTTAAATTTTGAGTAAAACGATATCCTTTAAAAGCTCAATGTATAATACTATTAATGAAAGGGATTTTTGTCTCGATTAAAGGTTATTTAGAAGTTGGAAATTTAGAAGAACTAATTTTGGAAATTTAGGAATTAAAATATTTAGAATTAGAACTTCTAGGGCTGAAATGGATTTCAACAACATTCTGGTTACTAACTTAACTATATACAGAAGGCAAGAATGAACTTGAGTTACAATAGATATCTAAGAGCCTTTTAAAACAAGTTAGAAATCCATTTACTAACATAAAACATATAACGAAGATCATATGCCTATCTTAAGCTCCAACCAAACTATGAGGACTGGGAGAACAAAAATCAAAATCATAAAATCCCCTATTGAGAATCATATGTTGAAGACGATGCAGACAACAAGAGGAACGATTGGAGTCTGGGTTCGCAGGACAGAGGTGGAATGGTTCAAGAAATGGTTCGCTAGTTGGGTGCTTGGCTCGGTCAATGGCGATGGGGAGTAAAAAGAAGGTGCGATTGACAGTGGCAGAGGGAGATCGCTGCAGTTTGAGTGTCACTGGGTTCAGCTAAAGGGAGTCGCGGGTTCGAGAAATTGGGATCGATAGTGGTATGATTCGAATTTATGGCTGGAAGAGTTCAAGGATATTCGGCCGGCAACAAGATTCGATTTCGGCTCGCGATGTTTCCAGCCAGTAACTGGGTTTTTCGGTAATGATAAGTCATGGTCGAGACTTTGGGCTCTTGGCTACTTCCAATTTCTGGTTTTTTTCCTCGGTGTATTTTGAGGTTGAAGATGTAGTGGTGCGTGCTGGTGGCGATGAGCAGCATCACCGGTAGTGGCTGCTCTATTTCTATGTTACTTCTATATTTTTTTATATGTGAACAGACTGTTGGTTGCTGGACTCATAATAGTGGAAATGGGTGCATAAGAACTCCGTTCATCCAATTGGAGGCATTAACATATTGTGTTGTAGAGATTCTTTACAAAGGAGAAGGAACGAGCAAGATAATGGGACTGATTTAAGCATGCATTTCAGAAGTTAAGGGAATATGTTAAATTCACAAAATTGGAACCAAAGTAAGAGATGCTCGGTGAATTAACCGGTTGATGATGGAAGGATAGAATGTCTGGGAAGAACGAAAGAATCCCTTGACTGTTTTCTGTGAAATCAACTTAGACTTTCCTCTTATATAAATATGTACATTCAGACTGCTTTTGAGTGTTTTTCACTGATAGCCGGTTTTGTTTCAATCACAAATGAGAGTTTAGAATGTTGAGTGGAGTAGAAACTGTATATGAATCCTGAATGAAAACCTCCTGGAAAGAACGTGGTGGTCGGTTGAGGGAGCAAGAATAAGGGCTGTTTGGGCTAAGCTTAAATTTATTAAAATTTACTTATGGACTTGGGCTTAAATGGGCTAGATTGAAATTAGATCAACCATTTCTTGTAAATTGGCCCGTAAACAATTTTGAAATTGGATTTGCATTTGCACAAAAATGAAATGGATCTGAGAACTTTACTTAGACTGATATCTCTTAACTTTAACACAATGTGCTCATGTTGACAATTCTTAACTCTCGAATGAGTTAACAAAATTTTGATTTTCACTTTTAGCTTTTAAAATCCTCTTTACTCAAAGCTAGATGAACCCGAGGCATTAACTTATTTCCGTGACCAATACCATGCATAAAAAAAGAAATAGTAATGAAACGATGGCAGCGACGCTTCTTAACTTAATGAATTTTGTAAGAACTTAAATTTCTAGTCGCTGCACTAGTAATATTTTACTCATAACTTAATTCAGTAATATCTTATTTGCTTCTCTATTTCAATCACGAGATCACTTTGTCAATTTGCCTACATTAGAATTGGAAATTATTTTTTTCTAGTTCTATATTTTAAACTTTTTTCTACAAGCACTTGGAGTGCAAGTGTTACAAATAGAGTTTACCAACCAAATTGATGAACTTGTAGAGTACCTTAAGCACTCCATATGCCCGTAATGCTTCTAAAAATCTCCAATCGACTTGGATACTACTCATGAAGAAGAAACAAAAGAAATCAAACAAACAAGCAAGAAGTCATCTGATGCATGAGAACATTTTACATGAAAAAAGCCGATACTCGCAATGGAGTAGTGATAAGTGTATAATTTATGTTTATTATATACTCTATTGTGTGTTTTGTGATTTTTAGCTTAATTGTGCATATTTGAGTATTTTTGTGTTAATTTGTAGCATGCAATCTAAAAAGGAGTGAAACGAATGAATTTAGACAAATTTTGCAAGTATTTTGGCAATTCTGGACCCAAAAAAAATGCAAGGAAAAAGTTGGAGCTCCAAAAAAGAGGGGAAAAATGTAGCCGAGATTATACTATGCGGCTGCAAAGAAGAAGAATTGTAGCGGCAAGATTTAGAGAAACGAAGATTCAAAGAGCATAAATCAATTATACAGCTACAGAGTGTTGGGATTGCAGCCGCACAATTGAAAACTTGAGACAGAAATTTGTATTATACGGCCGCAGAAGTCAGGTCTTGCAGCCTTACAGTTACACAGGCAGCTAGTGAAGATTTTTTCTCCTAATCCGTTTTGAACTCTATTTTTGCTATTTCTTGGGCACGACTTTAGGGCTCTTTTTTAGAGCTTTTAAACGTCTTACAAAAGGTCAAAGAAAAAAGAAGAAGAAGAGAGTTACATAATACACAAAAACTTCATAAAAAAGAGGAAGAAAATCATAATATTTTCTAAAATTCGGAGTTAAAGTTCGAGATTCAAGGAGGAGAAGCTTGGATCAAGAGTTCTTTATCTTCTTCAAGATCTAATTTTCTACTTCATATTCTTAATTTCTAATTTGTGATTTTCATCCATGATGTGTACATAATTTTCATAAGTTAGGACAAACAATGTAACCTAATCGGATCCCTAATCATCTTTTTCAATGCTTAATTCATGCAATTAATTTTTATGTTAAATTCTTATTGGTATATTGTTTTGCCTTTATCTTTTTAATTTGGCCAATTTATGAATGAATCTATAGACTTTTTTTGAACTTGAGAGAGGAATATTTACTTATGCAATAAGAACTATTAATTGAGATAAGATAAAGAGATTTTCTTGTGGTTAATAATGTCACGATAAGTTGAACTTCAGAAAGACTTACGTGAATTTCCTATTGCTAAATGCATTTAAGATAGTCTATAACACATTCACTTAGCGATAGATGAGAGGACCTAATTAAATAGGATTAACTAACTTCGAGAGAAGTAGTTAATTATTTTTGTGAAATTTGATCGGTAACATAGATTAATTCAAGCAAGATTAGGTGGACCAATTATGGTGAAGTCGTAAGTCGTAACACATATTCATCATATAATTCCCTCTAAACATTGTATATATTTTATCTGATTAGTTTTATTTACTTGTTTATTTTATTTTATTTTCTTTTCTTAACCAAAATTATTTAATTGTTAAAATAAAGTTAGAACTAATAATTTCGGTACTCAATCCGATCCTCATAGAAACGATAAACCGGACTTAAAAAATCCACTTTATTACTTGTCACAGCCTGTGCACTTGCAAATATATCATTTTTAGTGAACAAGTTTTTGGCCCCATTTAGTTTTAGCTTTACTTTGAATTTTAGTTTTCTATTTGATTTGTTTTTCTTGTTCTTTTCAGGATGGACTCTACTGATTACGACGGGTGATCTGTTTCATGAGCGGAATTCATATACAGTAATAGTGGAAGCCTTAGATCGGAAGAGCGGTTAAAAATGGATACAAATACAGTTCAAAATATCGATGCGCTTTCGCTGCGTACTCTGATGATTAAATGTTCCGTATGCTACCCACAACGAAACCTCGGCGGCACACATCGAAGTCTCGATCACATACATGTATCTCCTTCACCTTTGGCACGATCCGGCCACATAGTTCTAAATTCAATACTTACAAGATTGTAGAAGATAGGGGGTGAGTACAAAAGTACCCAGTGAATAACAACATGTATTGGCCCACAGAAAACAATACAGAATAGGGGTCGCTTTATGCACAAAGAGGTCATCCACAAAGATACAAAGATACAAAGATACGAAGCTCGGGCACATCATTAGTTTAGCCTCTACCCGTAAGCCATACAATTCAATAACATATCAGAATGGCCGAGACCACACAACAAGGCCATAATATCATAAAACAATTCAGATAGCAGAGCAGAACGGGCATATAGCGTCACTAGCAATGGCCAAGAGCAAAGAACAATCATTTATCCAAAGTAATGGTGCACCGTCAATTATCAAAGGCCAAATACAATTAAAGAAAGGCACAAGTTTTAAAAGAGAGGAAAAGCGAAAGAAAGAGCCAAGAGACAGAAGAGATAGAACCAATACAAGTGTTACTCACCTTTTAATTTCCAAAGATTGCATATTCTTTGATTCTCCAATGGTTTTTTTAATTATAAGTGAAAAAGACCTCCAAAATCTTTAATATTCCTCACTTCAAGGTCATTCTTTTAGTTGTAACCTTCCTATGTATGATAGGAAGCCTTTTTCAGGGGAAAAACAAGGTATTTCGTAGGTTTTTAGGATTGTTTCTCCACCATGGCCACTTTGGACGAATTTTGGGGGTTTAGGAGAGAAATTGGATAACTTGGGGAATTTGGAAACCTTGAGGACCCCTTAGTCCTTTTTATAATAGTAGGGATTTAATTGTTTTTAATAAATTTTGACTTCCGCCAATCACATCTTGACACGTGGCGCGACATATACCGTACACTTGGCAGAAATTATCTGGAAAATCCTTGTGCTTTGTCTCATCCTTCAATTAAGCCACCAAACTTCGATTTATGTCAATTAAGTCACTACACTTTAGTTTATGTCAATTAGGAACTAAATTCTTTCTTTAACGTCAATTGAGTAACAATCTTTTAATTTTAAAGAAATCTTACAATAATATTCAAGTAATTCTTTCAAAACAACAATTTCGTTGCTTACCTTAATTTGTAGAAATTTCCGAGATGTTACAATCTGACCCTGCTATGTCTGTGAAAACAAATAAAGAATATGGAAAATGGATGAAAACTTTAGTGGCACAATTGAAGGAAGATAAGAAAAATCTTGAGAGTGAGAGGATAAAACTTGTTATAGTGTATGATTATTTTTGTGCAAATCATGCACTAAGCGATTGTCCCGTTGCACATCTCACACCCCTAGTGGATCTAATGTGTAAATTTTGTGGCTAATATCATGAACTAAGTTATTGTCTATACATGCATTTAGTTCGACAATGGCATGAGTAGGTAAAATTTTTAGGGAATAATGGAGAACAACAAGATAGAATCTCTCAAGATATCAACAATTTAAGTACTCTTCATGAAAACAAAATGCTAGAAACCTCAATTATAGAAGAAAACCATGAGAAAGATGATGAAGTGGTCTTAGAGGAGAAAGCTCCAAACATCACTTTTGATGAAACAGCAATTGTCAAGCAAACTTCTGATTTCAAGCATTTGAAAATTGATTTTGTAATCCCACCAAATGAAGAGGTTGAAGTTTTCATATTGCAACTGAAGATCAATAGAGCGACCAGCTTATATTTCCATGAAAAGAACACAGTAAATTTTTGGGAAAGGCCTGAAGACCTGAAGAAAGTCAATCTTGGCAAGTTAAACAGAACATCAAAAGCTATATTTAAGGTTTCCTGAAAACTATTCCTTATAGTCGAGCTCTAAACTATAAACAAAGCGCTGAATGGTAGGCAACCCATTGTTTCATTTTATTGTATTGTATGGCATGTAGATTTTAGAATTTACATTAGAAACTAGGACACATTTACTTTATCATGTTATTATTTAATTTTAATTTATTTTTATTGCTTTGTTCGTTGATGTCATAATATTATACCTCTCTAGAATAGTAAAAGAAAGTCAAGCCCAAGATGGTGCAATGAAATAGAAGTTCTTGCAAAGGTCATCAATATCATTCAATGACAAGACCCTCAGGAAATATCTGATATCTACTCTTTGTATTGCGTTGAGATTTATTTTTGAGTAGGAATATTATGGAATTTAGGTTTAGGGGTGGTGATTGAATGATTAATGTTTCGGATTAATTACTATTGAGATATTTCACTTTATTTTTTGTTGTTTCGTTTTAATTATTATGTTTGGTTAAGTGTTAATTGTCGCATGTTTATATTAAATTTACTTGCATGTATTTCTCTCTTTTATTTTTTTTATTGCATGTGTTTGTATTAAAGAGTAAGAAAAATTTGAGCATAGCTAAGCTAGAGCTAGAATTTTAAGCAATGTTGGGCTCATTTATTTTTGCTCTTCTTCAAATTGATTTATTTTATACACACATAGCTGAGGTCGCTTTTCATTATTCTTCTAGACATGGTTGAAAATCTAGACTTTGCTATGATCTTGTTGACACTAGATAGCTTATTGTTACGTCCCTATATCTATTTGTGAAATTTGTCTTTGCTTGGAGTAACTTGGTAGTGTTGTGGTTAGCACGATGTTGTCAAGAGTTTAATGGTTTGAACTTTTTAGGGGGCATCTCTTTGATTGATTTCATATAGGTCCAGGAGTTGGAACTGAGCACTAACTATTACTATGATTCTCATTCCCATTTGTTTAGTTTATATTATTTTTTTTAAGTGAGATTATGGGAAAAAGTTGCCTGTCTTAAAGAGTGTGAGCTAGTATTGAGTAATCTGGCCTTATAATCACAAATGTGTAGAAGACAATCTACTGCAAAGAAGGCTACCTTTAGAGATTTGAGCATGAACAAGCTATGGGGTAAAAGTCATTAAAAATAGAGGAAAATAGTGAAAAAAAGGGATAATATGAGAATTGTGAGAATTGTTGAAAAGAAAAAAAAGTGTACGATTTTGAGATACTCGTGAGAATGAAAAAAAGATAAGTAATGAGAGAATGAAAAGAAAGTGAGATGAAAAGAAAAGAAAGAGAAAGTGAGGTGTGTGAAAGGGAATACAGAAGAAAAAGGGGTTTGAAGTGCTTGGTTAAGGCTTTGGAGTTGAAAACTATTTCTAAAAAGTGCTTACCATTGGTCTCTTAATGGTATTGTGCTATTTTTAATGCTTATTGATTATTACGAAAACCTGCTTGATAGCAATCCTTTGTGAGAGAAAAGCAAAAAAAAAAAAATTGAAAAAGAAGAAGATAGAAATTAATTAATGTTGAGTGATTTCACGAGCAGCGTAAGAAATAAATTTACCATTTAGGGATGTGTATAATCTAAAGCATTGAACTGATTTTCTTTCTTGTTTAGGAGGTAATAGGAAGTTGGTTCCAGTTTGCACACCCAAGCAATGCATAATTTTACATTGGAACAGTATGCGAACTTAATATTTCTGAAAAACACGAGATTAGGCATTGTTTGAAGAACTTTCTATTAATCAAGCATGCTTATGTAAAGATAATAAAGTTAAAAAGTTAAAAAAAATTCATGTTTTTATTATGTTTGTGTTGTTTAGGGGCAAACAAGAGTTTAGGTTTGGGGATATTTGATAAGTGTATAATCTACGTTTATTATATACTTTATTGGGTTGAAGTTTGTGATTTTTAGCTTAATTATGCTTATTTTAAGTGTTTTGTGTTAATTTGTAGCATACAATTCTAAAAGAAGTGAAACGAATGAATTTGGACAAATTTTTGCAAGTATTTTGGCGATTCAGGACCGAAAAGAAGCACGGAAAAAATTTGACAACCAAAAAAGAGGGAAAAAAGTTTAGCCAAGATTGTACCATACGGCTGCAAAGAAGAAGAGTTGCGGCCACAAGGTTTAGACAAACGAAACTTCAAAAAGCAGAAATAAACTATGTGGTTGCAAAGTTGAAAACTTCATACATAAATTTGTACTATACGGCTGCAAGGGTTAGGTCTTGTAGCCCACAGTTAAATTGGTATCCAACGCGGATTTTTTCTCCTAATTCATTTCGAACTCTATTTTTGGTATTTCTTGAACACAACTTTAGGGCTTTTAACCTTTTTATAAAAGGGTTTAGCTCGAAGAAAAAAGGAAAAAGAAGAAGAGAGTTGCGCAATACGAAAAACTTCATAGAAAAAAGGGAGAAAATCACAATACTTTTGAAGATTCGTGGTTCAAGTTCGAGATTCAAGGTGGAGAAGCTTGGTGCAACAGTTCTTCATCTTATTCAAGATCTAATTTTCTTGGTCATGTTCAAGATGTAATTTTCTAAGTCATGTTCTTAATTTTTAATTTGCGTTTTTATCCATGATGTGTACATAGTTTTCATAAGTTAGGACAAACGATGTAACTTAGTTGGAACCCTAGTCGTCTTTTTTTATGCTTATTTCACACAATCAATTTTTATGTTAAATTTTTATTGGTATATTGTTTTGTCTTCATCTTTTTCGCCAATTGATGAACAAATCTATGGCTTTTATTGAACTCAAGAGTGGAATATTTAAGTTAGCATATGCAACAAGAATCAATAATTGAGACAAGACAAAGAAATTTACTTGTGGCTAGTGCGGTCACAGTAGGTTGAACTTCGGGAAGACTTACATGAATTTTGTATTGCTAAATGCATTTAAGAAGGTTGATAATGCGCTCACTTAGAGATAGATGAAAGGGCCTAATTACATAGGATTAACTGACTTCGAGATAATGGGCTAATTATTTTTGTAAAATTCGATCAGTAACATAGATTAATTGTCACAAGATTAGGTCGACCAATTGTATATATTTTATTTGTTTAATTTCATTAACTTGTATCTTAATTTCTTTTCTTAATAAAACTCAATATTTGATCATTTAGAAAAGTAAGAACTAATAATTTCGATACTCAATCTGATCCTCGTGGGAACGATAACTTAGACTCGTTGTCTATTATATTACTTGTTACGACCCTTGCACTTGCGTAGTTATCATTTTTAAGTGAAGAAGTAGCTACTTAGAAAGCTTGTTGCAAATATTGCAATAAAGAGCTTAATTGGAAATCCGTATCAAGCACATCTTATTTTCTTAGACACAGCCAATGGTTGTGCAAGATGAGGCCAGACGAATGCATGGACCCAACACAAAGCTAAATTGTATTTGTTGGTCCTATTTATTTATATATTTATTCATACCAATAAAGAGCTTAATTGGAAATCCGTATCAAGCACGTCATATTTTCTTAGACACAACCAATGGTTGTGCAAGATGAGGCCAGATGAATGCATGGACCCAACACAAAGGTAAATTGTACTTTTTGGTCCTATTTATTTATACCGCGGTTTCCCCGCCCATTTTATGCAGTGAAACTTGCTGTTTTTTTATCTTTTTTTCCTTTCCCATTTCGATTTTTCCTTTTTGATATAGATGGATTCATTTTATCTAGGTGTCATCCGTGACTTTTTGCTTAAATACAGTTCTTCAATCCTCGTCCAAACTATTCCTTATTTTTTCTATTTATTTAATAATTTTCCTAATTTATTCCAGACCTATATAGTAATTATGTCAATCTCTTCATTCCCAAATTTTTGGTTTCATAATTTCACCTTCGTTACCCAATTTTCATTCCATCAGTTTCAATTTCTTGATTGTCTAAATAGTCTACCAAAATTTGATTTCCTGATTTTTCTTTGTAATAGTATTTTTTTTTTCTAAATATCCCCATTCAAATTTATGTAATTATATTTGCACCACATTTTTTATTCCGTATGCTGCATTTTAATTACACTTGAGGTTCTTAAAGTTTAACTGTTATTATAAATATATCCTTAACTTTTTTATTCATTTGATTATTATCTTTTAGCTTCCACTATTAATATATTTTACATATATTAATAATTTTCATCTAAAAATTTCTTTATCCCATCATGAAAACTTACAAACTACAAACAATTTATTCAATGGAAATTTTTTTTCATAATATTAACTCATACTAGCATAATATTTGAATATAAATTGTATACAATTAAAATTTATGTTATTATTAAAATTATAGTATTAAATAAAGTGAAGACCCTTTTAGTGCAATTAAAATGTAGTGCACCAAACAATTTTTGTGGTGCAAACATAATTAGCCTTCGAACTTTTCTCCTTTTTTTCATTGTTTCCTAATAAAACCACATATCTTCCATCCCTCTTTCATTAGTTATTGGCCTTTATATATTGTTGGGTTCTAATATTCTTAAGCTTCAATTTTCCCGAGCACCAAAAACATGATTTTCATTTTTTTCAACAGTAGAAGCTTGATTTTATTTTAGCCATACCACACTTCTATATTTGTTGAACGATGTTGGTGAGGTGGAAAATTTGTTTTGTTTTTTCTTGAAGGTTTCCCGATCCATGAAGCCATAAGTTATATATCAATGGTTGTCAAAATTAAAAATCTTCTCTCAATAGCTACTTTTACACCTCAAGAATCAAGTTGTTGCTCATATTCAAGTCGTTGCTCATATTATGTGGATCAAGTATGAGCAATGTTGCAATTAATAAGTAACATATAGTCAAGATAATTGCAGTGTCTCAAGCTCTGGAAGTATATCAATAGCATAGTTCTAGCAATGAGCCCGTTCTAATTCTACGATTATAATTTTGTGCTACATTAACATGTTCTTGCACTTTTCCAAAGAATGCTAACAGATGCTCCAACAAATCTTCAATATGAAGGAAACATTAAATGAAAAATATTAAGCATTATTTTGACCAATAATTTTCATTAATTGTTACTATGTTCTTTTTATTTTTTTATTACTCTTATGATTTATTTGTTTTTAGTGTTAGCAGCACTTGTTATTACTTATATATTAGTTTGTGCTTATGCAGCTAGCCTAATAAAATTAGTAAATTAAAAAATAAAATAGGCCTTTAGGATTCAGCAAGGTGTGAGTGCTTTTAAGGGAAAATTTAGTAATTTCAAAGTAATTCCTGAGAAATGGAAAACCATGCAACAAAGGCAAACAAAGCCTTACATAGGGCCTTTGCTCTTCTTCTAACTCCAATAGAAGATCCACCTTTGGAGTTATCATTCTCTACCGAAATGAAAAGAAGTGCTAATTAGTAATCATAACCAAAGTTTTTAAGTTTATTAATATATTCTTATTCAACACGCAAAAGATTGAAAGTAATGATTTTCCAGTAAACTAAACATAGAACTATATAGGATTTGTACTTTGAAATTTTCAAAATTTCTAACTATTTCCATGAAAATGAAACAGAATACTTCATTGCAATATGCTACGCAATCTCAACTTATGCATGCTAAAATTGATGCAAGCACGTCTAGGCAACCTCCATATGAAATCGAGAAATCGAGGTGCCTTGACAGTATAGAAAGCACTTTCATCTTAAAAGTGCTAAGAGTTATTTGTAGGTGCAAGAACTAAAAGAAAATCAAAGTGAATTCATAGGTACACCATTTCGAAAAGAAATTTCACAACATTGAACATTTTAATACCATGAAAGTTGACATTTGTACATTTCAAATTTCCCATGTATATCAATATATTTTTATATGTACTTAAGGTGTGTACTTTGAAAATATGCATGGATGTATTGACTTATAGGGTTGATCACGGGTATAAATTAATAAATTTGTTGATTTGCACAAATAAAACATTCTGATATAGGATTTTAATAAATAAGTGATCAAATTTATGGATTTAAAATGGTGTTCAACCAATATTTAATTGCCAAAAAAGTAAATATGCAAAAATTACACATACATAGTGATGCATGTGTTTTGAACTAATAAAAAGAGGAACACAATGCCAATTTTCCAACGCGTTTACACAATTTTTTATTTCAAGGATGACTGTAAATGTATTATATGTGTTGTACAAGAAAGTTTCCAAAATTTGGATTATAGTTTTTTAATTTTTTATTTTTTGAGGAAGGAACATAGTTTAATTAGTTTATTATACTCCTTTCATATTTTTATTTTCTTCATTTTTATTTTTGGGACATCTTCACATAACAATAAGCTTTTTACGTGTTTTTGTACGTAATGTTGATGTACATTTGCTATCAACTCATTATTCAACATATTCATAATTTTTTTTGAATTATTCTCCCCGTCCATTTCACAGTTGAAAAGACTAGTTTTAGTTAAGCCAAATTGTATTTGTTGGTCCTATTTTAGTTCTTTTCAATTGGATCTATTCTCAAGAAAGATTTTGACATGATTGATTTTATATGTAGCTGTAGAAGAAATGCCACTTTGTATGGTTGACTCTCCATATTTCACTAAACTTGTGCAACAATATATACAACCCAAGTATAAGCCCTATTCTAGAACTACACTTCTTGTGTAGATGCCATAAATTTATATACTATAACAAAATTAAATGCTATAGAAGCCTTAAGAAGTTTTAATAGTGTCACATCATTTGCATCTGATTTTTATGGACTAGTTGTAATAAAAAAATATTATATTATAGCTATTGCCAATTACATTGATAAAATATGGATTATGCATAAAAAATTATTGCATTTAGAGTTGTAGAATATCCTCATGATGTTGATAAAATTTAAAAAATTAGACTAGCAATAAATTTTATTAATGTATCACCCGTTCAAAGACAAGCATTTGCAAGCATGTATGTTAGTACAAAAAGTATTGAATTATTGTAATTCCTAATTTTTAGTTAAGTGTCAAAATTTTGTTACAATTTTGCATGACATTATTTACATGTGATATTTTCTTTAGCATGCAAATTTGTGTTTTGGCTGAGAAGTAAGTAATTTGGGCATGTGTGTATTTGCTTGTTTCGAATACATGCACTTCTAAAGTTTCCTAGTTTGAGTTGTCTTTTAATTACCTTGTTTAACTAGGTTTGAAATTCATCCATGGCAAGTTTTATTTGAATAAGGAAAGTCTTCTATTTATGATAAACTAGAATTTTAACTTTCCTTATCTTTGTTTCCTACATATATATGGTAACTTTCATTCTTGTCTTGCAAAAGAATTCGAAGTTTATACAATATATATATATATATGTGTGTGTGTGTGTGTGTGTGTGTCTCTATGTGTGCGTGCGTGTTGTAGGTTGAAGATGTACCACTCCATTCAAGCAAAACGTTATTGAAGAATTCTTAGAAGCTCGAGACAAGAGGTCAAACAACTGCCAAACCCGCAAGATTTATTCCTGCAGTCGGACTTTCACGTTCTAAATTGTGTTTGTCTTGGCTACCTTTCATAGTGCGTTGATAGGCGATCAACCTAAGTGCAAGGGTATCCACTGAAGGTTGAAGCAGTTTGGGAGGTTCCCAAGATGTGTTCAGGTTATTTCTAGAAAGCTTGATGTACGTTCCTGTTAGAAGGCGATAGCAAAAGAAGTGGAGCAACAGAAGTTGTCAACATGTCAAAAGGTGTAAAGAGTGAGTTTCTTTTATAAGTCTTCCTTTTGAGTGTTAAGTGTATATTGCAATATCACTTGTTATCCTTTGATGTACTAAACTTTCCTTGTGTTAGTGGAATGGTTGTCCCGTAGCAAGGGTGCCCACGGTTTCCGCATCAACAATTCTAGTGTTATTTAGTTTCTGTATACATACTCAAGCTAGACATACCTAGGTCGTGTTCTATTATACACCAAATTAACTATTTAAGTAGCTAGGTAGGATACATCCTATTTAAAGTCTAGATAACAACATATTCAAAGTTGGTGTCAAAGTAGGTTCACTTAAGTATTACTGAGATCAGATTCATCTAGACATGGATATACATCTTCTATTAACCTATCCCATACGGATCCAACTATGCATATTGGAAAGTTTATGTGCGAATTTATATTTAGTCCATAGGTAATAGGGCATGGGTTTCCATTCTTTCTGGTTACACAATACACACTGCCACTAAGAAAGATAGTAGTACATCTATTCAGCCTACTGCTCAATATACTACTGAAGAAAATACTACATGTAGTTGGAATTTTAAAGCTTTAAATGCTATATTTTCTTTATAGATCAAAATCAGTTCAGACTTATTAATAATTATAGGACAGCTAAGAAAGCTTGGGATATTCTCCAAGTTACTAATGAAGGAACAACTGCAGTCAACTCGTCAAGGCTACAAACGCTCACTCTTGAGTTTGAGCAAATCACGATGAAGGATAATGAAGAATTCAAGGACTACTATGTAAGTTGTATGAAATCACCAATCAAGTACAAGCTCTGGACAAGACATATTCTGAAACAAAGATTGTCAGAAAGATCCTCAAATCCTTGTGTAACATCCCACAAAATTTTAACAACAAATTAAGCAATATGGCCGTTATTTTGATAATGAGGAGGGGTTACTAGAATTGCATCAATTGTAAGGTTACAAGATTATTATTTAAATGAACACCAAGAATTAGAATATGACAACGTGATTGAATTAAATTGTATCGATTGTAAAGTTACAAGATTGTTACCCAAATGAATGCCAAGGATTAGAATGCAATTATTGACAAATGTGATCGTTATTTGACAATGAATAACCCCTTGAATTGCACTAGTTATGTCCTAAGGTTACAAGGCGATCTGCCTAAAATTGGAATGGGGCTACTGACAGCGTGATTGTTATTTTGACAATAATTGAATTAGAATATTGTTATTGACAACGTGGTCGTAATAATTACTTGAATGGAAAGATTTCAAGATTGTTACTCAAATGACACCCAAAGAAAGAATAGGATTGCTAACTAGTGTAATCTAAAACATGGTAACCTAAACGTACAATCATAATAAGTAGAAGGACTCTGAATAACATGAATCAAAGTACAGTGACTTATTTACAAGACAACACAAAGTAAAGTATAAAGACTTCTTGAGTAATAAATGAGTGAACCTCATTTCGCCATATCGCTTCTTGAAACAAACAGTGCCAAATCGTGCCACTTGTCACATTCTGATTGGTAAAACTCAAAGATTAATTAAAAACAACTAAATCCAATTGATTATAAATAAGGGAGAGATGGAAGATTTTCTTCAAGCAACCTATCCTCTCTCTCTCTCTCCCAACCCAAACCTCTATATCTAGGCAATTTTCACCCCACTTATTGAATCTCAAGCCTTTCATAAAGGAAATTCATCCAAATACAATAAGAGGAGAAAAAAACATTTAAAACACCTCAAAAAATCTTTGATTAAGGAAAATAAAGGTTTTGAAGGCACTTGTTAGCAACTCAAAAAATCTTTGGGAGAATCAAGTTAAAGAGATGAGTAACTAATGTTTTGAATCCCTTTTAGCATTCTTGAAGTTTTGATAAGATAAACATGGTTTTTGATTAAATGAAATGAACATGGACTTTGATGTATTGTAAAGAAAGATTGAATTATTGCATTTAGATCACTAGTTAATGCTCTACTCCTCTTGTCTTTGCTTAGCTTTGTTCCATACTAGGAGCTATCTAGTGATACCGAGATGAGGGGCGATTAGTATGGTATTTGCTTTGCTCTTTGTTTGAAATTCCGGTAGGGGTCAACTGAGATTTGAATGTGTGGATCCACTTGAATATACATAGCCATCATTGAATTGATATTGAATAATATGAATCTTGCGCTACGGGTAGTAGTTTAATTAGTAATAGGGCCTTCTTGTACATTGAAAAGCTTTGTGCATTCCATGGTCTTCTTGACATTGAATCTCTCAAATGAAAGGTGAATCAAAGGGTTTCGTTACTCACTGAATACATTATACTCGCTCTTTTCTACAATTTTGTAGATGATGGAAGGCATGATCTTTGAAAAGCAAGCCATGAGTTGAAGGATGTCCGCGAACAAGAGTAGAGTTTTGTATGTAGTGGAAAATAGTCTTTGAAGCTACCACAAGAATGCATTTTATAGTTAAAACAATTTACGAGTTTCATACCTTTTGTATTGATAAGTATGCCCACCTCTCTATAAACATATATATATATATATATTTGTGGCTTATGATATACAAAACAAGATGAATGTGTAACCTTGTGTTAATTAGAAACTTACCTTTCAGTTTAAAGGCTTTCCAATTGTTTGTCTTGGCTAGATTATATACTGATTAACATAACTTATTGTGTTCTTTACATTCTATTGAAAATATAGTTAAAATGATTCTTTAAAAAATTAAAAATTGTTAGCTTAAGTAATTAGCCTTATAGAATGTTAAACCATCTAAGGCAAAAGCAATTTGATTGTTTTGTACGTCCCATATCTGCTATTTGTATTGAAGCTTCCGCTATAAAAAAAATAATTAACTGATATATGTAATTCAAGAATATGGGATATTATTAGCGGAGGTGTGACAAGAGTGGTATCAGAGAAACGTTCTAAGTGGCACTATATGCATAATCTACTCCGCGCGAGGCATCAACCGATTGGCTTGCAAGTAAGTTACTACTTACTAAGTGTATAAATAATTTATACGCCTTTGTAGTAGAGTCTATACTCATTGGATACATGGTAAAAATGGAATAGAAATCAAGTTTAAACTCCTTTAATATATTGTCAAGGAATTGATCTTTCCTTAGAGAAAGTTAGATGTTGGAAAATTTTGATCTTACCAACTCAAGAAAGAATGAGAAAATAAGTCCTACAAAGTAATAGAAGAACAATAACCCAAGGAATTAACATTATCAAGTTTTTTTTAATAACGATATATTGTTTGATAACAATGCTAAAAAAAATAAAAATAATAAAACTGTTGCTCGGTGTAGCAGCACCGGGGAAATGGTGCACCCGTACTGTGCAATCTGTTTTAGGCAGATAGGCTGGTGCTACCGCACCGACCATAAAAGCGGTGATGTACATATTTTTTTTCTAAAAATTGCACCTAAGTTCCTGAACTTCTTGATTTGTTCCTGATCGACCTAAAAGACTTAATTTACGCTCTTTTAAGCCTCAAATTCTATTTCTTTTACATAATTGGCCCTTATTTGAATCAAAAGGATTTCTTTTTGCTCTTTTGCATCGAAATCCAACCACATCTTTAATACTTTTCTTAGTTGGACTTAACTTATGAATTTTTGCACTAATCCCGTTATTGACTCTTGAATTTCTTAAGCCTTTGATTGCGTAATGGAACATGCCGGTATATGGACTAAACTTTGACTCTGCTGAATCTCATCATCAAATATAATTGTTAAAATTTCCCTTTTTTTGGATCAATTCGGTAAAGTAAAATTTTTGAAAAATAGACGGATGTCTCAATTTATGAAAAATATAAGTCTTGCTTATTAACGTGTATCCAAGAAATTTAACAAAAGTGACCGGTCAAGAATTCAATTTCTAAATAATTTATGTGACAAATTTTGAGCCATAAATTAAACTCAAAGGCATCTAAGATTGACCCAAATTAATTGTAATGGGTTAATGGAATTGTTTTAGACTGATGGGTTAAGTGGTCCTAAAAGTATTAACACCTGTAGAAATTGGTTGTAAACAATGATGAATTTTAGTTGTATTTTGATCTCTTGATTTGATCATTGGAAATTGAATAGATAATAAACATATATGGCAAGGACATGGCAAGTAACTTGAATTCAATCCCTCGACTTCTTTCGAATTGTTGTTTTGACTTATGATTTCTATTGATTACTAAATACTTTAAGGCAATATACAAGTATGCCTAAATTTTGAAGCATTGTTCATTTTTATGTCCTTTGATTTGACCTATTGCCCCATTCACTATTGTGTCCCGATAAACCTTTGTATGTCGTTCCAATGTATATTGGAACACTTACTCTCTTATCTAACATTTCTAATGTTCTTCAAACCAAGAATTTGCCTTGCTGGACTTGATTTCTTCTTGATAAAACTTTGCAAATCCCTAAGCTGCCAAGAATATTAACCGGAATTGCCATTCATCATGTGGCTCTTTAAAATGCTGAAAAACTCTTGAAATAATATCTTTTCAATCCCTAAATCCAATCGCACTCTGATTGGCGGAACTCAGAGATTAATTAAGAACAACTAAACCAATCGACTATGAATGGGGGGAAATGGAAGATTTTCTTCAAGCAATCTCTCTCTCTCTCTCTCTCGCCCCCTCCCCCTACCCCTCCATATCTAGGTAATTGTCACACCTCTTATTGAATCTCAAGCCCTTCATAAAGGAAATTCGTATCTAGCCCTCTAAAAGGTATAGAGATCTACCAATTTTTATTTATGTAATCTATTTAATGGAGGATAACCTTAAAAAAATATTGGGAGGAGTTGCCTTTGATATTTATTTTATCTACTGTGATGCATCCTAGCTTTAATTTAAAATGTGCTAAATCTCTTTTAAAAAGAATTAAGCAGAACTTGAATTTGGAATTTTCTCCTCCAAAAATAAATGATTATTTATTAGAAATGTAAATGCATTATGTTGTAGTAGAAGGTTAAGGTAATACTTCTTCTCAATGTCAAACTTCTGATAGTGGTGAACCTTTAAATGAAATGTGGGAGTTTATAGATACAAATGTTCCTTCAACTAATTACAGTTCATATGAGCATGGCACGCTAAGTGTTGCTAATATAAATAGCAATATTCAAGCTGAGTTATTTCATATTTTCAAGTAAATGTTTGTAATGTTTTATCACCTAAGGAAGTAGAGTCTTTTAATGTTCTAAAATGGTGGAGGTGTAATGCAAGACAATATCTGATTATATAAAAACTTGTACGTGATCTAGTAACTCCTCCAGTGTCGATAGTAGCATGTGAATCTGCATTTAGTTTAGGTAGAGGGATATTAACCAACAAACGATCAAGACTTAAGGAAGATATATTAGAGGCTCTAATATGTCTGAAAGATTGGAAATCTAGCGAATTAGGCATGCAACATAAAGTGGATAGTATATTAGCGAAGATTTTAGAGCAACAATATATTGGAGGCTCGTCTTAATTCTATAAGTTTCAAATCTCTTTACTTTAATTTTAAAAAATTTTACTTACTTTTTTCTTTTAAAAAAAAACTATAAATGAAATGTTTCATTCATGTACAATTTTAACTCCGCCTACAATGAATATATCCAGTCTCAAGCCCCAAAAGAAAGAGGAGTGTTATCTTTGTAATAATTTAATTACTTGTCTTATACTTTCATGCAAAAGTAAAGCCTACGTCACAAAACTCTAAATCTCTAGCATCACATCAATAGAACATTATTGTCGTCGATATAAAATAGGACATTAAAGTTTTACAATAAATTTTTGTTATATAAAAACGTGGATATTAACTTTTTATTGTCTAATGTGTATCAATTAACACAAAGGTACCAACTTTATTACGCACATTAATAAAAACAAGACGTGAAGTTTCACATTATTAATTAGAGGGATTAGAGGGGAAAAAAAGTTTAGGACATAAAGCTATATTGCATAAATCTTTTTTAAAAAGATCGGAAGAGCACTACATGAAGTGACCGGATAGTGTGATATCTACTCTCTCAAGTCAAATCTATCCTATCCTCCCCCTTCTCTCTGTGACTCTACGTGTAATAATTTAGTAAAAGTAATGAGATGGTGCCTTAGTTACCCTACCCTACTGTTATTTTTCCTTTGATAACTAACGCCCCCAATCCATTTACCCTTTTTCTAGTTGTCCAAGTTAGGGAATCATAATGATATTAGTAGGCTACATCAAAATGTTATCTTGGCTACGTAATTTGATTTCTTGTTACTTACAATCTTCTACTTTTAATGATAAAATCATGTTTGTCAGAGAAATATAAATATAAATATATATATATTATCTGAGACTTTGACCTCTCTTTTTTTCCCATTGGCACTTTATTACATTTCCACTAGTCTCTAGATTCACAAGTTATTTGGTAAAGAAATTTAAAAAAATAAATAACCGAGCCGGCTTGGCTCGAAAAAGGCCTAAGCTAAAGCTCTGGTCGAGCCACAATTTCTTGAGTGAGCCGAGCTGAGCTTTGGCTCAGACTTTTTAGGCTCGAGATCAAAGCAACATGAGCCATGCTCGAGTTGAAATCTAGGTGAGCCGAGCTGAGCCGAGCCAAGCGTTGACATCCTAGCGGGTTGTGATGGAGGCCACAAATTTGGGCCAAGATTTGAAGAGGAAAGGAGCCAAGCCAGGGTTTTGTGTGTGGAAGTTAGATAATAAATCAAAGTTACGCTATAATGTATAAACCCAGCAGAAAAATCTGAAATTTTATCTTTATCTTCCGGGTTTCTTTTAGGCTTTTTGGGCTTCAAGACCAAACCCGATAACTGTCCAAGCTCATTTATTTTTAGGTTTAGGTACTCTAAACCCACCCAAAGCTTTCCCTTCAATACTCGGCCTAAACCCGGCTCATACCAGCGAGATTGGGTAGCCAATTTAGGTTCATGTTTCTAGAAGCAAATACACCCGTTAAACTTTTGTAGTTAATGCATACTAGCAAAACTTGTCCAATAAATATCAATGCTACCCCATCCAAACCTTGTCCAATTAATATCAATGCTACCCCATCCAATATTTCCTGTAAAACCGTTAAGAGAATATTCTTAAAATTACAAGAAAAAAATTAGTTAGATCCAAAAGACAACCACTCTGTTTGGCTACTATTTAAAAATCAACTCCATTTATTAACTAATTTAAATGTCAAATTTTAGACACATGACAACATTACATTTAACTACATATTTGATGTGATATGAACTTTCACATCATTTTAATTATTATCTGCATATGGCTAAATTAAATATCGACATCTATATGAAATTTGAACTTTAAATTCACTTATAAACTCACATTTTTTTAAACGGTTACTGAACAAAGTGAACATTTGATTTTCAAAATCACTATTATGACAAGTTAAACTCATTATACCTCAATATGCGTACCTCACATCCTTCTCTCGTTCTTCTATTTTCACTCATTAAAACACAGTGATGTGCTTCTCACTTCTTTCACAACCTATCGCCGGCGCCTCATGCTGGCCTCTATAATCTCAACGAGAAAGAGGTCTCCACTTGACTGAGATTTCAGATGCGGCCATTGGGAAAATCTTCTCCTTTCACGTCAATCTTTCCTATCGGCCACAATCAACCCACTGTTGGTACGAGATAGGTTCAGGTTTGTTTCTTCACACCTCTTTTTCCTTGCAATTTGCTGTGATCTCTTACATAATTGAAAGTTTGTTTAAATCTATTCTTGCAATTTTCAATGTTTAATATCTATTTACGATTTTTGTTTCAAATCTATTTTTCTAGTTTCTGTATTTTTTAGACAATGAGGATATTGAGAGAGACGGGGGGAGAGAATGTTGTTCTTTATCTATAAAAAAGATAGCATACAGCATCGATATGGAGCGCTAGAATTAAAGGGAGGAGGAAGAAGAAGAAGAAGGGGAGTGGCCACCTAAAATAGTAGCGCTAGTGAGCAGAGGCAAATGAGAAGAAATGAGGGAGAAAGGAAGACAAACAAAGGAGAAATTGTGGGACATTTGAGACAGTGACGAGGGAGAGGATGAAAGAGGATAATGAATAACATTGAACTTTTTGCCTAAAAAATTGTGTGATTTTGAACTACATCTTTCTTGATTTGCGTGTTTGACTTCACCATTTTCAAGAATGTCCAACAGTTAATTTAGGAAAATGCACAATCACAGTACCCACGGGCCGTCCGTACCACCATAAAAAGGGTACCCAGAGGAACTTTTAGCACAAGTAGTACCCAGATTTAGAAAAGCTATAGCTAAAAATTGTTAACAAGTGAATTAATGTAACATACAATAATGATATTAAAACAATATATATAACGTACATGAAAAAGTTCAAAAACCTCTTAGTGGTTTTGTTACCAACCCCCCCCCCCGGCCTTATGTGAAATGTATCGATTTACGACACGTGTATTTCAAATGCATCAATTCACAACATGTGTATTTCAAGTGCAAGTGGCGTGTATCCATATAGACACATAAAGTGAGACATTTTGTTTATCTTTAGCTTTTTGAACATTACTATCAAGACAATAGACATTACTATGATTTGAATATAAATTAGTCAAATTTCAATTTTAGGAATTTAAGTTTAAGGTTTGCAATGCTTGATTGACATTCTTCATCCAAATTCTTACTTTTGTTGTACTTGATTAATATTTTTCCATTCAAAAGATTTTCCAAATTTTATACATGTAAATAGGTAAATCCTCGTAAACAAATCTAGGTATGCTCCAATCATAATCTACATGACATTTTCACACGCTTTACTGACCTTTTCGGAGAGGTAAGTAATTACGCACCGTAAGTAGGAACAAATGTGAATTTAAAAAAAAAAAAATTTAATTAGTACGCTAATACAAAAAAAGTTCAAAATAAGTAGCATGCTAATACTAACTTCAAAAATGGGTAAAGAACAATATGCAACACCTTCTTCATGATGCCTCTTTTTTTTTTTTTTTTTTTAATTTCTTCAATACAGGTACCTCCATATTATTAACGAAAAAATTCACAAATTTTAACCTTACAGTACGCATATAACGAAAATTTCCTCAGCACGCGTACCTTTAGAGTATTGGCGCCTGGTATAGTCTGCATCACCAATAAACCCTCAAGGCCGCCCCTGTATCTCAGTGATCTGGGGCCAAGTTCTTATATATAAACTGATAGAGAAATAAACAACCCTCAACCTTAGAAGCTTTTAATTACCCTTAAAGATTACATCCTTTCTCCTACAACTGTGGTCCTTTTTTTTTTTTTTTTGGGGGGGTGGGGTGGGGGGGGGAAGAGAATTTTTCTAAGGCCATTTCAACTGCTGTATCTAACTATAGATATATACAAGAAGCAGTATGTCCAGACTACTCTAAGCTTGTTGATCTGCTCCATCTTTTGAAGTATTCTTGGCCAGGAAGAGGACTAGCCTGATCTGGACTGCTAAAAGATGTAGAACTATCGTTTATATCAACAAAAGCGAGACTAAGATGGGACGCTACACTTGAATCTGGATAAACCTCATCGTCAAGATCGTCAGCAATTTCTGATTGGTGCTGGCTGCCAAACTCGTATTTTAAATCTTCATTCATGTGTTCCTTTCCCTTTAAGATATTCAGTATCTAGAGTACAAACGAGCAAAACCAACACTATAAAATAGCAGTAGCAAATACCTACCTGACATGATAATACGAGTTTCAGAAAGATGCAATATTGTATAACTTCAGAAAATGAATACCTGGCACATTCTGGGACGTCTTCTTGCTGCTCGTTTAAGACACAGAATTGCTGCATGAGCCATTCTCTTCATTTGAGTCTCATCGAAGTTGTCATGCAAATTGGGATCCAATATGCTATTCAAATCCCGGTTTTCTAATTTAGGCTTTGCCTAGACAAAATGTTACCTGTAAGTGTTCCTCAATGAACAATGAGGATAGAAAAAAATATGTTTACCAGGTTCTTACCCACATGACTAAACTTTCTTCGCCCGTTGGAGTCTCAAATCCAATTGGTTTTCTCCCAGATAGCAATTCCAGCAGAACCACTCCGAAAGCATAAACATCAATCTTGTCACTCACTTTCCCATACATAAAATACTCAGGAGCAAGATAGCCGAATGTCCCTACTAAGTCATTATCAGTTAAGAAAGATTCCGTTTCGGCTCCCCATATTGCCAATCCAAAGTCAGATAACTGTTGCACAAGAGTTAACATTTTAAACATACTGCCTTGAAAGATAATGAATTTATGACAAGACAACTACAAGAAATGAGGATCCAAAGAAGCACCTGTGGTTCTAATTCATCGGTGAGAAGAATGTTTGAAGACTTGATGTCCCTATGAATCACTGGCCTTGGACATTCATCGTGTAAGTACTCTAGTGCTTCCGCAGTCCCAACTGCTATTTTGAATCTTACTTCCCATGGGAATGAGTTTTCCTTCACATTTCCTGCTTTGACACAAACTCTATGAGATTATGTCCAAGTTGTGTTTGGCTAATTCATAAAGTAACCGTTTTCTTCCATATGCACTCAATGTTACTCTCTGATCCAACTATGAATAATAGAACTTCCATTTTACTTAATGAGTAAATCTTTTACACTTAGATCAAACGTGCGTATATCCAGATTTATAATAAACAAAAGCCAAACGCTTAATGCCTGATGGACTTACTGTGTAAATTCTCTTCTAAATTTCCTTTTGACAGAAAATCATAAACTGATATGAAACAATCATCTTCCACACAAATTCCAAGCAATGGTGTGATTCTTTTGTGCTTCAATGTGGTCACTATATCAACTTCCCGTATGAAATTCTTCTGTGATTCTTTGGATGATTTGTGAGTCTTTATAGCCACTTGCTTGCCTCCGGGAAGAATCCCCTTGTATACACAGTTATCTACCGCCTTTTCCAATGAGATTTTCTGTACCAAAATAAATAAATAAATAAATAAATCAGAGGACACACTTGAATAAATGCCAAGCTGTGGACAGAAATTTGTCAAACAAAATTTCCGTCTTTCATGGGTGCTGGGCAACAACCTGAGGAGTACTGAGAAGATCGACATCTTAAGGACATCATGGCTGAACCATTTGCAGCCAGAAGACTTTGTTTCGAGTATAAGTTTCAAATTTTTTGCCACCTCTGCCTGAAGAGACATTTTGCTGTCTCTACTGTTCACAGCAGAGATTCCATTTTCTATTCTCGATATCTCTTTTGTCTCATTTAGATGCTTGGACTCAAAACCTTTTACCAAAGATCGATTTGGGAGGCTCATTACCCATTGCACAACTGAAATTTCTTTAGTTTCAGGAGCAGGTGGAGTTATTGAATTCAAATTAGCTGTTTGGAGAAGTGGCCAACCAGGCTTCTCCTGTGAAAAGTTTTCTATATTAAGAGGTGTAAAACTCAATGAAGCTTTTATCTGTCTTTCAGAGGGACTAAAAGATTCATCTTTTGAGCTCCCACCAACGTCTTCTTCATCATTGACATCGAGTCTTCCCATCTCTGATGGCTCAGATTTCCCTATTTCAGACTGGTTATCTTTGAAACTGATATTTCCAATTTGAAAAAAACTTGGCCTTGGATCTCGTACAGAACCTAGTCATGTAAAAAAATTTAGTTACTTCTACAAGTAGCAGGTATTATCTATTTTGAAGTGTCACTTACCTGTTTGGTGATTGGAACTCCTCCTGAAGACAATGTTCCCACTGTGAATTGCCATAACTTCAGTACTTGGAGGCAGTTGCTTTGCACAATATTTGGCAATTGAAGCCCGTCCCCTGAGACAAGCTTCTTTCAAGGCTTTTGGAAAAAATAACTCAAAAAACAAAACTAATGCAAATCCATCATTCTATTTCCAGCTCTACTTACCCAGTGGCACTGTTTTTAGTTATCCCCACTATAATAATTGATGCATCGTGATTCTTTGCCTCTCTCACTAGAGCTTTTCTGATAGAATTCTCCCTTAGAACGTCAGTAGTGAGAGTGACCTGAAATTTCCCAGTCACCAGGAGAAAAAATTGAAAAAAAAAAATTAAAATAACAGATGTAAGTATGAAATGAAAGGCTGTTACTTGATAATATGTTTTACCTTCAGAAAGGAAAAAGTGGCAGAGAAATATCTAGATTGACTGAAGAGAAATATCTAGATTGACTGACCTGCCTTTGATTGCATAACCATTGGTAATCTTCCAAATAATCCTCCAACAAATTTTTCACTTTAGAAAAGGAATCTGCAGGGGAAAAAATCAATGCTACTGTGTAAATACCATTGAGTTCACAAATTTTATACAAATTAGAAACATGTTCAGTACATAGCATTACAAAACACTTTATAGACACAAAGAACGCAATCCAATCCCGTCTAATGCATAAAAGTACGAAAAGTGGAAGTGCCCGAGTACCAAAATTTTGACAAACATGAAGAGCAACCACACAATCTCCAGGATCAGCTACTTTAACAAGAGCCCAGTCGAGCAACTCTTTAATTTGGCCATCCAATCGAATCCCAACCAGGATATGCCTCATTTTATCAGCTTTTACGTGCTCAAATTCTGCTTTGCTTCTTGATTAATGGCCACTAATTTTTTTCATTCTTTCAAAACATTCCTAAACTGCTGCTAATTTGCCTTTGCATGAAGCAATCATCTCTCATTTCTTGAATACCTAAAAACAGTCACTAACGACTTCCCACTCTGAGAATATAAACTATTCCCTTAAACAAGAAGCCTCGAGTCTAAAGCCCTTAGACAACAAGCCTCGAGTCTAAAGCATCCCTTTAAATGAATTTCCCATTCAACAAGAAAATACAAGGAAAACAAGAAAAGCCCAGGAAGATTATCCTCAACGCGAATGTTTTTATACATATTTCGAGATACGAAGTCTAACACCAATAAGACTTGACAAATACCATTTTCCAGCAGACGTTAAATCAAGCAAAAGATAAAGCAGGACCCGACAACACAAGGCTACGTAATTTGAATACTCTTCTCATCCAAAGCCATCAGCATTTAAAAATTGAAAAAGAAAATGCCGCCAAGAGTCAAATATAGACCTACTTTCATAAAGCAAACAATTTAATATTCACAAAACTTGGAAAATGACAATAACGCTTACTCGAGCTAAATAGCTTTAGTGTACCCAAAAAGCAAAATAAATCTGATTCTAGGAATAAATTAGAAAATTAAAAAATTCATGAAACAGTGAGCAAAATTGAGAGAGATCCCACAATATGATGATACAGAATAATTAATTTACAGTGTTTTCTTATTAAAATTTGTTAATTAATGGGCAATAAATTGCGGGAAAAATGATCCAAGGTCAAGATACCAACCGACACCTCGGACCAAAAACTCTCCACCCGGAATTCTGGGTTTTACAGTTGCCGCAACTGTACACTTACGGAGTTGTCAATCGGAAAAGAAAATTTCCCTCGATTTCGGGCTAGGGAGTTTTTCATGTACTAAAGCTTTTTATAATTTGTGTACTCGTTTGAATTGTGATGCACTGGTTACTGTGTAGCCTGTGTTGAGTAGTTTTAAGTTCAAATTACAAATTTGATATCTCTCAATTTCTCTGTATCCCCTCGTATAAAAAAATAATAATAATAATTTGTGCTCGTCATAAGTGTAATTCTTGTGAACTTGAATCCCCCCCCATTTCGCTGCCATTTCTGGCAGCAAAATGGGGGGATTCACCCCCCCATTTCGCTGGCAGCAAAATGGGGGGATTCACCCCCCCAATTTCGGCCGGAATTGGCAGTCATTTGGCTGCCATTTTCGGCAAAAATGGGGGGGATTCACCCCTCTTTTTGGGCGTCGGAATGAACCATTCCCGCGGCCGGCCGCCAGCACTATGGAGACGTGGGGTGGGGTGGGGTGTGGGTTTTTTTAGTTTTTTATTATTTTTAACTATTTTTAAAAAAAAAAGTTTAAAATGTTTATGGGGGGTATAATCGTCTTTTTCAAAAAATTTGGCTGAATAGTAGCAATAGGGACGATTTGTGTGCATTTTTGAAAGGTTGGAGGTTGTGGTGTGTCTTAAAAAAGGTTGAGGATGAAACCGATTCTTAACCCAAAGGTTGGGGACGATTTGTGAAATTAACCCTTTCACAAATCGTCCACAACCTTTAAGTTAAGAATGAGTTTCGTTCTCAACCTTTCTTAAGACACCCAACAGCCACCAATCTTTGATAAATATACACAAATTGTCTTTTTTGCTATTAATCTATAAAATTTTTAACAAAATAACGATTATACCCCTAAAACTTTTTAAATTTTTTTTTAAAAAGTTAAAAATAATAAAAAAATAAAAAAATGGAAAACACCAACCCCACGCTATCCCACCCACCCCCCAGATTAGCCGTGGGAAATGCTGCCATTCCAGTGACTGGCCATTCCGCCGCCGAAATGATAGCATTTTGGGGGCCATAAGGGGGGAGAATCCCCCCCAATTGTTGCCGGAAATAGCAGTATTTCTGCTGTTGGGTTGAGTGTTTTCTTTTTTTTATTATTTTTAGACATTTTTTGAAAAAATTTTAAAAAATTTAAAGGGTATAATCATCATTTTCTTAAAAATTTTATGGAATAGTGGAAAAAAAGACGATTTTTGTATATTTATCAAAAGTTGGGGGTTGTGTGGTGTCTTAAAAAATGTTGAGGATAAAACCGATTATTAATCCAAAAGTTGTGGATGATTTGTGAAATTAACCAGATAAGAAAATACTGCCTATGTAAACTTTTCAAAAAACTGTATAAATGTGCAACATAGAAATATCCATGCAAGAATTGAATTGTAGAAGATAATTCTCACATAAGTATTGTTTGTCCTCTTTACCTTGTTTATAGTCATTGTAAAGCATAGACGTCTAAATGCTTAATAAGCTACCGATATCAGGTCCTAATACTACTATAGTACAAGAGAATCATTTGACAGAATAGAGAAGATATATATCATTAGGCTGGTTTTTATTAAGTCAGATCGGGCTGCGTGTATAGAGTATAACTGCCATGTAACATGGCTCTTTGTATTGACGGTCAGCCTCTATACATGAAATCCAATCTAACTTAATAGAAACACTCATGACAATTTACATTTTATTGGTCCACATCAAATCACTTAGGGATGACAATTTAAATTAACCCAACCAAGAACCCATCAGTCCCTGATCTGAGCGGGACAAATTTTTTTCACTCTTCCGATCTGGGGCGGGGCTGTTTGGGGCAAAATCGGGTAGCGGGGCGGATCAGGGTCGACCTTAACACCCTCCCCGTTTAAATTTAAAAATTAAAAATAAATAAAAAATATGAAAATATATATATATATTAAGAAAATCTAAATGAGTGAATAAACATCAAAACCCCGACCCGATCTATCCCGCGAACCTAAATTTTGACAGGTCACAAGACGGGGCAAGACAAGAAATAAGTTTTGTGGGTCGGGACAGGACAAACCTGATCCGCCCTGAATCTGACCCGTTGACATCTCTTAACGTCAATAGTACTATTATATTACTGACGCTGACTTTCATTAAAATGCTATTAATTTAATACACTTGTTTACACCAGTGTGGTTACACTAAAATTTTATCAAACTGTATAGTCACACTGTCACATCATGTCCTGTACAAAAATCAGGAGTTAATTTATTAACGAATGGCACAATGCGATTATATTCCATTATAATAATATTTAAACCCTCCCTTCAATAAATTCCATTTCCTTTCTTTTCGATAAGGATTTGGTATATGCTCACATGCTATTGTAAGGTCAAATATTATTGATAAAGTATAATATAAAGAAATTAAACACGGAAACAAAGCAATGAATAAAATAGAATTTTAAGATAATTAAAATAAATTTTTTTTAATATTATTAGAAATTTTGAAAAACCTCATTATACATAGCATTCGTCGTATCATTAATAGACTTCTCATTCTAAATACATTATCAAATGTATATTTTGAAATTGCCATGATTTATAACTCTAGACACTGCTACATAAAATTATCCACAATTGAATATTAACTTTTTAAGGAGTACTCAAAAAGAGGTTAATTTTAACTCTTATTAGTAGTCATAACAACGAACAATTAAAATCTCTAAATTAACTTGGACTCTTATTAGTAGTCATAATAATCTAAAATAAGTTTGACTTGTCTTGATATTACTTCTCCGGCATATAGATGACTTCTGATGTTCTAAAGGATATTTGGTGACAACCTTTCCAATAAAGTCTATAAAAGAAAAATAAAAAAAAAATGTAATTGGAAAGGGATAGTTTTTATACATAATTCATTTGTATTGAAAAAATTAAAAATACATGATCAGATGCAATAAACCAACAGGACCAGAAGAAGATATATTCTGAATTTCAGAAAAAATTAAAAGCACTCGATGAGAATGACCTTCCACCAACTGCAATTATGTTAGCACTTGTCATAAATCAGAGACAGTAAACATGGGAAGTTATTTCAAAATTTTCACTGTTATCAACCACCGAGGAATTTAAGATATAACAAATCATATTTTCCTGAATTTGTTCGTTATACTTTGAAATATGCGAGGAATTTTCTGTCGCCTAAATTTTAACTCCCCGTCAGAAAGGAATAATAGAAATTATATAAAAAATTCATGAAATTATGTGCAGGAGAAGAAATTATTAGAAATAAATTTTAAAAAGTAACGTCGAGATCGAAAAATAGAATTTTAAAACTTCAGGGGACTTTTTCATCAACTTTTGTTAGAACAATAAACTTTCTTGCAACTCGAACTTTAAGAATCAAATTCAACTTGCTCTTGTTTAAGTGGTGACAATCATTTTACCTTGTGAAGCGGTTGTGGATCAGTATGTTCAATAGAAGGTAGAATTAGCTACAAAAAAATGAATTTCACTTTTACATTGTAATTATATATAGGCAAAAGCGCTTGACTGTGATAGCTTGAATCTCACATCACTTTGGTGAAGAAAAAGAGACCAATTTATAAGTTAGGAGATCCACTCCATCTTAAATGAGGCCTTTTGGGTGAGAGCTCAAGAGCAAAACCGTGCGAACTAGGTCCAAAGCGGACAATAACATGTCAAAGTGGAACGGGTCGTTACAGATGGTATCAGAAACGAGCCCAACCGGAAGTGTAGCCAACAAAGACGTTGGACCCCCTTAGGTGGGGTGATTGTGATAACCTCAATTCCACATCACTTAGATGAAGAAAAGGAGACCAATTTATAAGTTAGGAGATTCACTCTATCTGATATGAGGCCTTTTAGGTGAGAGTTCAAGAGCAAAACCGTGTTGGCTAGGCCCAAAACGGACAATATCATGTCAAAGTGGAACGGGTCGTTACATTGACAGTTTTTTTAAAATAATAATAATTATTTTTTTTAATACATAGAGATATAAGAATTGGCGGGACATCCAGGAAAGGGTATATGTGGTTTAAACATGGTGTGGTTCGAACTCAGGACCGTCGACCTGAAATACAAACATCTTAACTACTGGACTACAATTCGAACTATAAAAAGCACTTGGCAGCTAATAATGTAGTGTGCGATTACTTTAACTAATATTAAAACTATTAAACAAAATTAAAGTTAAAGAAAAAATAAATAAAAAAATAATATTCAAGTTTTAGTATATAAATAACACGAGTGAGACAATTATCAATAGTGTGCCGTTAATTAACTACAATAGAATGAATTTGAGTTTCAAATTTTAATTATATATAGACAAAAAACACTTGACGGTTAATAATATAGTAAACGGTTGCTCTTACCAGTATTAAAACTATTAAAGGAAATTAAAGTTAAGAGAAAAAAAGAAATAAAAAAAGTAATGTTCAAATTTTGGCATATAGACAACAAGACAGTTAACAATAGATAGACCATTATCAATAGTGGGCGGTTAATTAACCAAAATAGAATGAATTTGAGATTTAAATTGTAATTAGATATAGACAAATAGTACTTGACGGTTAATAATGTATGTAAACAGTTACTTTACCTAGTATTAGAACCGTTGATGGAAATTAAAATTAAAGAAAAAAAGAAATAAAAAAATAATATTTAAATTGTGGTATATAAACAGTAGTGGGACAGTTATCAATAGCGGACATTACGTACATTAGCGTATAAATAGCGGACATTACGTATATTAGTGAGACGGTTTAAATAATATATAATTCTATAAAACTTACCAACATATGAGAAATTAAATTGAAAAAAATAAAATAAAAAAGATTTCTCTTACACTGGTCATTAATCTCTTACTCCATTTTTCTTGGTCAGATGATATAACCTTTCTATTGAGGCTGAAATTAAAAGTCCCGATATTCTTTCGCCTATGAATGCAAACAATTGGCAACCTTCCAAATAAGAATGGGTATCGGTTCTTCTCTAATATTCCATCTTCAATGTTATCAAGGGAGAATTGTAAAGCAATGTTCTCTAAACCTCAATTTGCAATAAGAAACTGCAAGATCTTGTTTCAGTGTACTCGTTAGACTCCTTTTTATGGTACAATATATTTTGCAAAAATGCTTTTACATTTTTTTTATCAATAGTGAGCAATTACCAATAGTAAGAGATTACGTAACCTACCAATATACAAGAATTAAAGGGAAAAAAAGTAAAATAAAAAAAAATTCACTCAAACAGAATCTGAAATCAAATTGAAAGATCGGAAGAGCGTTCAATTTTATTTCTGCTTTTATTAATAGATCGATGGATGATGATGATGATGATAATAAAATGCTATTCATACACAATGCACATCGATGCATCAAAGACATAGTTGGTTCTCGATGTGCATTTTCTTTAATACATATACACAATGCATATCGTTTCGTTACGTTGAAAATGTTCTAATAAATCTATCCAGCTCATTCATTTTGGCATCTCATAACACATGGAACTCAGTACTGCCCAAAAGTATGAATGCATGTTACTATCTTCCTTGCATCCTTTCATCTTTGAGTCATTAGCTTTTCTTAACAGAATCTGAAGCATGAAATTTTCATGAATGGACACTCATAAGACCTGCAAAGAATCTTTATTTACTGAACTCCAAGACTAATTTGGACCAGATGGTACTCAGTGAATGTGTTTGCTGCCGTTTTGATAATGAATACGGTCAAATCAACCTTACTAAAGCTAAGGCTAAAGTTCGTCATCTGAACTAAGCAAGTCTAGCTCAATCATCTTTTCACCAACCTGCTTCCCTTTCTCTGCTGGAGTGTCCCTTAGGTCCATTTTCATTTTTTTGGCACCTGTTTGCTGGCTTGGTCTACTTCTATGCAAATCCTTTCTTGAGGACCTACATGCAACATTTTTCACCACGAAACATGAGAACTATGTGAAGTTGAAAGCAAAAATGCGGGTGGATAGGCTATTTTTCCTCACCGGTTGCCTGTGTCACTCCTAGGTTGAGGTCGAATATTTGGTACTTCTCTTTTTGGATTAGAACCTGCTTTCCCTGTGATTTCCCAACAATAGGTCATCAGCAGAAACAGAGAGAATTGGTCACTAAAACGAGCATAATAAAAACAATAATGCCGAACCTGCCACTTCGGTCAAAAACCGGATTCCTTGTGAATGTATATTTGTTGTAACTTTGCTCGCATTGCTGTACGCATGCAATTTATAGTAATATCAGTATGCTGATAAAAATCCTTTAGTTGATTTACAGGCAATGAAAGGGCGGCCCCTAGCCGTTATGGAATAAACCATACTGTCTAACTCCTAGAACAATAATATAATAAATGAAAAAGAAATACGAAGAACTCACCCTCAAGCTCGCTCACCATTCATAGTTTTCATTAAAATGAAAATATCTACAAGGTTCTTCCATCTTATATCTCAAAGATATAAAAACATCCCCCCTTCATCATACCCCTTTCATGTTCTTTAGCATAGAGATAAGTAGGTATTGCAGAGTCCAAAACAAAAATGCCTTTGAAAGCAAAGAGAGCTACTTTATAAACATTGCTACGAAGGGCAAAAAAGGGCACAGGAAAGTGATTATCCATGTGAAACCAGCATAAAGAAATGGACATCACCATAATACTGAAATATGCCTTCCGAAATCAAGATCTAATTTTCTGTTGTTGAAGGTCAATGAGCCAAAAATTCTATAACGCATAGATATAACATAACCATGTTAAACATACCTTAGGGCCTTCCTTAATCCTTCAACAGACAATAACTTTACAGGAGCTGTGGAGGATTTTGTTATGTTTGTCTTATCACCCACAGGATTATAGTAAATGCCCTGTGACTTGCGACGATCTACGAAGGCTGTCCTTATGTTCCTGAAATATGAAATCCAATAAAAACTATCCCAGGAAAACAATAAATCAGCATGTAGTATTTGCATTGCCCAACAGGATTACCTACCCTCCTTTCAGTTCTGTCCTTCTAACTGAATATTGATCCAATGTTTTCTAGAGAAAGATCATATTTATGGGGGAAGAAAATTTGTTAGTTTTATGTGCACTTTCAGATTACCTAGGCAAGGCAAGAGGAAAGTACAAGTTATTACCACTTTATGAAAGCCGCAATATATTCCCTGGCGCCTGTAGATGCAGAAAGATATCATAATCATAATTTATAAATACATGGCACTATGATATTCATTGAATCAACAAGCATCTGGATAATTATCACGGTAAGGTAAAATGTACTAGGCACTAAAACTTATTCTACAGATGCATAGGATATGCTATTACCTATTGATAGCTAGAGTGCAAGCCATTCCATCCTTCCTTTTTCCTTTACAAACACCATACTCCACCGAAGTACCGATCTTTAAAATGTGCATTGCCGAATAAACACTCAATGAAAATCCATTTTCCTGAAGAAAAATGTACTAGAAAAGTTCAGATTTGAAGAATTCCAATGAAAATGACCCAACAAAGTAAGCATTGTACCGAGTTATCCTTGCGGACAGTGCAATTGAAAAGAGAGATACACGATCCCAGGCTTCTCATTACAGTATTTCTGATACGCATCGCCAAACAGAAAAACAGAAATAGTCTTTTCATCCAAACACCCCATTTTCCAAATAGCAAAAGTCTTTCCTGTAGAACTAGTTCTAGGCTGTCCCTTTTCTGTTAAAACTCCAATAGTTGCCCAGCACCCAGAAAGAGTATCTCCAATCATACAATTCCTAAATTTCAAAATGAAATGCCATCAAATAACTATGCGCAATTGCATGAATGAAAGTAGTAGAGAACTCAGTCAAGTGTTGTTTACACTTTACATACTTCAATGCAGGTAACCGAACAAATCGTATATCTGACAAACGATTGCTTAACTCCACATGTGACACCTCCAGATTCCTGCATCAACCATAGTAAACAAGAAAAACAGTGGATAAATGTTTCAACATTTTGCAAACAGTACATATCCCCCAGGACATTACAAAAAGCAGCTGCAGAGAGGAAAACACAACCATGCGCTCTTCGTACTACAAGCAAAACACCAAAAAATGCTTTAGTATTCCTCAGTTAAGGCATTTTTTTTTTGCCTGGTCTCTTTCACCTGGCTCCAGGTAGGATTATAAGATAACTAGCAAGCGGCGAGCTTTTTATGATAAAATGGAAAACTAATTCCTTTCAGAGGATAAGAGGTTGAGCAACAATAGCTTGAGTCCAGGCTATATTAATTTTCAACAGTCAAATGATATCCAAAAGGTCCTACCGTGATATATCAGACTACAGTTCATATCTTTTTTCAATAATGACATAACCTCTTGAGCTCCTTTACTTCTATTGGAGAGATCAGAGAATTATGTACTTATAAAAATATTATTAAAAGATTTTGGACAAAGAAGAAAAAGCAGCTACATTGAAGCATTCATATGGTTTAATAATAACAAGATACAAGTTGTCATGGCATATATTAAAGTTCATCACCTTTGAGAACAGTAGAGCCACATTGTATGTACTTCAATACACATTGGAGTCATATATTGTCCTGGCAAAGATATTCTGTGTAAACTATAGAATTTGTACACTGTCCAGTAATTTTGAATGTATTAATTTGGCTTGAATAATTGATAGGATTATAAAATCTTATTTTAGTCAGATAATATCTTAGCGCCGTAGGATTTTTTATTTCTATTGCAAAATGGTCAATTGATACTGAACGAACACAAGAACTCACAAGTTCTTAAAACTCAAGACAATTCTTGAAATTATTTTTTATTCATAAAAGAGAGATGATCAATACAGTGACATAGGCTCTCTATTTATAGGGTTCAAACTAAACCTAATTTAGCACTTTCACAAGTAAGCCGCTAGCACAAGTAATTTACTAGAACAAGCAGCAGCAATAATAATAATAATAATAATAATAATAATAATAATAATAATAATAATAATAATAAAACCCGAATTCATTTAATTCTAGTATTCTAGAATAAACTCTTCCTTTCCATCTCATGTCATCAAATCTATGATATGTACATATTTCATTGGACCAACTCGACCATTCATTTCCAATCACTCTGTTTCTATTTTGGACATAGAAATAGAATGCCGATGAGAGTTATATGGGAATGATCTTGTATGGGCTTTGGCAATGCATTTGAGGCCTTCTCCAATAAAAGCACAAAAACTGAATTACCATTCACTCTTTTGTCATGCATAACAGCCAAATTACGGCCCACGTTAAATGTTAAATCAATGAAGAGCCAGTTACTCTATCTTCGATCCATCAACATTCAACAGAAACATTGGAAGCAGAGGATGAATATATTGTACATTCCTGGGACTAGATAGTGTTAAGCAAGAAAAAGAAACTTAAATCTTGTCGAGAGTAATGTGAAATTCCATAAACACAGGTGACCAGACATGCTGTGACTTATAATATTATCGCCAAGCACGTATTTTTCCACTAAACCTGAAGTAAAACATACCGAATCCGCAGACCTGAAAACTTCTCAACCTCAGGATCATTGCATCTTTTCTCCTGCTTAAACTTGACAGATTTTTTGGAAAGATCGGTATCATAGTCGAGGCAATCTTGAACTGCATCCCGAAAGACAGACATGTCTGCCTGTCCCATTTGCTTCGGCAGTCCATCATCAGATAAATGCCCCGGACTAAAATTTACTAAATGGACATAAAAATTTAAATTTAGCCAAGTGAACAAATCCAGCAAATTCAAAATACAGATTTCCAAATACACAAATAAATCATAATTCCATTTATTCCAACAGGTATCCCAGAATCCAAAATCCAAATCACGAATTTCAGCAGAAACCAATAAAGCCCGTCAAAATAAAATCTTGAACCAAAATTATCCGCGCACACAGACAGATGCATTTGAAATTTAATAAAATCAAACAGTCAAGAACACAAAGAAATAAGTGACTCCACCAAAATCTGATAAACACCCATTAATTAATTCTCATTAATTAAATCAAACAGACAAGAAAACAAAGAAATAAGTGACTCCACCAAAATCTGATAATCACCCATTAATTAATTCTCATTAATTTTGCTAACTTCAACTGGTAAAAACAATTGTGCATATGAAGATTACCGGGAGACTTCGAAGGAGAAGCAGGCGGGGTTTCTAAAACGCGATCCTGTAGGGAAAGTAGAAGATCCAAATCATCTTGATGTTTCTAATGTGACATTGTTTAACAGAAAGAATACTGTTGTTACTGTATTAACAATTACCAATGGTTGTCTCCAAACTGGTGTAGTCCTTATTTCCTTACGGGCTTTTAGGGTTTACTTTTGGAGGGAGATTTGAAATTTCACTTATGAATTTGGCGTTATTTCCAGTTTTTCCCTGTAGCCTCCTCATCATCTAGGATCTAGGATTCCATTTTTAGAAGGGTTAATTCCACGTATCGTCTTCAACCCTTCTAGTTAGTATCGTATGAGTTTCTAATATTTTTTTTCAACCTGTTAGGTCTCCAACCTTTCAATAACTCACATAATAAGTCCTTTTTGATAGTTTTCGTCTCCTTGAAGTCCTAGTCAAATTATCATTTGATCCCTTATATTTTTAAATTAAAAAATAAAAAAATTTTAAAAAAATATCTATAATCTTAAAAAAAAATGGGGACTGCTTCCATGTACTACCGAAAATGGTAGCTGCCATTTCCAACAACAATTGCTGCCAATTCAAGAGGCAAAATTAATGTCGTTAACAAAGTGCTGCCAAAAATGGCAGAAGAATTGGGGGACACCGAAAATGGCAACACAAGGCTGTCGTTTCCGACAGCAAGGTGGGTCCCCACTCCTTTTCCTTTTTTATATATTTTTTTGTTTTAAAATTTTTTATTTTTTTAATTTCAAAATATAAGGGATAAAATGGTAATTTGGCAAGGGACTTAAAGGAAAAAGTAACGGAAATCATTAAGAAGGACTTATCGTGTGAATTATTAAAATGTTGGGGATCTAGGCACCACTAAGTGTAAAGGTTAGAGGCGAAATGTGAAATTAACCCTTTTTACAACAAGTTGGGATCTTTGAACTTACACATGGACTTCTGATTAGTCCGTAGGTTTAATTAGGGAAATAAGGTGTTTTTGAACTCCTTACCAAAAAATCAGGAGGATCACAACAATTTTTGAGAATTCGGGTGCCCCACCCGCCCCCACCATATATTAAATCACCACCCAAACATTTCTCTTCCTCTATCTCAAGTGTACGGCCGCCGTCGCCACTGTTCTGCTGTCACCGTTGCCCTTCTATGACATCACTAGTGGCATTTTCTTCTCCGGTCACCTTCGCCGTTCACTGTCATTTTCTTATCGCCGGCAGAGAACAAAACGGCTGAAGTTGCTGACGGCGTGTCTCCAAGCAGATTGCACCAATCGATATTCATCCACCACCATTATAGCGTCACAGATTTCTATACAAGCTATTTATTTAATCTGAAATGGTACAATGAACTAGATCATTAGATCCAATTTCTGCAGTTTCTTTAAAAAGTACTACCTCTGGATTTGTATTTGAGTAGGATTTTTATTGATCTGGGGATATAAAAGTAAACAAACAAATAACGTAAAAATAAGTTTAAGGCAGTGACTACCTCTTCTTCTCCGGTCACCATCACCGGTTCTTGTCAGCTTCTTCTTCTCCGGTTGCAATCTCCAATCTAAATTGGAATCTGATTTGTTTTGCTTATATGGTTTGTTGGTCGATGGGTGGGGTGCGAGATTGCGGTGGCGGTCGCGCTGGGAGGTCGGCAATGACTCGGTTGTTCCGAGTTGTGGTGGTTGTGTTATTATACCTCAGTTGTTTCGCCTAGTTGTGTTATTGTGACTCGGTGTTTTAGTGAGTTGTTTTTGTTGTAATTCGGTGTTTTGGCGAGTTGTTTTTGTTGTAACTTGGTGTTTTAGAATTGTGTTTAATTTGACTCAGTATTTTGACGAGTTTTTTTGTTGAGACTCAGTGTTTGGCGAGTTATTTTTGTTGTGACTCAATGTTTTAGAGTTGTGTTTGATTTGACTCAATGTTTTGGAAAGTTGTTTTTATTGTGACTCGTTGTTTTGAGTTGTGTTTGATTCTGAGTTGTTTTTGGTGTTTTGGCGAGTTATTTTTGTGTAACTTGGTGTTTTGCGAGTTGTTTTTGTGTTACTAAGTGTTTTGGCGAGTTGTTTTTGTGTGACTCGGTATTTTAAATAGTTGTTTTGATGTGACTCGGTGTTTTAACGAGTTGTGATTGTTGTGTTGTAAATTGTGATATCATAATTTAAAAACAATTGAAACACTTGATTTTTCAAAAAAAAAAAAAACTATCATCCATCTTAATTTTAAAAAAGTATGTATAAAACTTTTGTATTTTTCAAGTAATCCCTAGTCTGCAAGGGTGAAATAAATTGTGCTTTTGGAGTATCAAATTTCTTTTCTGTGGTTTCCTTTCTTTTTTTTTTTTTTTGGTATTGATACAAAATATCCTTACCTTCAAAATTCTCGTACAAATGATCAATATTTTTCTTTGGCAATTTCATTCCAACTTCATATTTCTTTTACATAATTCTTCCTTGATTCATTTATAGTAAACTCTCAATTTTCGTAAGAATAATGTTGTTTATCTAGAGTGGAGACCGCTTTCCAGTCTGGTTGTCATTCCTTGTTGGCCCTTAAATAAATTAATACTCAAATGGATTTATACATCTTCACCTATTCCTCAACGTAGTGCTGCCAACTGGGCTGGAGACGGTCTAGATAAATAGAATTACTATTTTCATACGCGTATTTTTATCTATTCACCCAAGGATAAAAATAAAAAGACTACAATTAAAGTTCCAAATTTTAATTAGAAAAAGTAGTTATATTTAATTTTTTGATAGTGCAATTTATTTTAAGTAGTTTTCAATTGTACTAATTATTTGTCAAGACTAATGTGGTCTAATGGTATCTAAGTTGACTTTCCAAACCCGAGACCAAGGTTTGATACTCTTAAAAAAAAATTTTGTACTAATTATTTTGGGATTTTATTTGAATATTTTTAGGTAATTATTTATATAGACACCATTATTTTTATTAACTACATCACGATAAATATACCTCCCTTAAAAGGCCTATTTTATAAATAAACTACATTTTGTTTACCAATTTGTCCACAAACTTTAAAAGTAAATAGACCCACAACACGCCTCCTTCGATAGATATACTAGATTTGCACCCGTGTGTTACACGGCCAAAATCTTATATAATATTATATAAACAGTTATGTATATAGTCATTTTTATGCTATTTAGACATGTTCGCTCCATTAAATATCAATTGTGAAAAAAGTATACAAATAAGTAAAAAGGGTCTAGAAGTATTGATATATAATTGAATTCCATAACATCAATAAAATTAAAGTACCAATCTATTAATAATTGATTTATTTCGTTAAATACCATACACTTCAAGAACAATACAAACTTATTCCTTGTTACTAAATGCACAAACACTAGTAATACACACTGATAATGAATTAAACTAAAATACTAAATGACATAAATACAATAGAAGAGGTTCACTAATTATCTAACAGTACTCCAACAACCAAATTGTCCAAAGAAAGCATGTGTCCTATCTTCATCTTTGATATGAAAATATACCACTCATGCAAGACCTGCACCAAGAACATCCACTTGGCTTACGTATCATCCACATCCTTCAAAAGGTTCCAAACAGGAAACATAGCTACAATCGAAATCGAAGAAATGTTACAAATGACAATAATAACTCAATGAATGTATCAGAGGAGATGCTCGATGATGAATAAAAATACCGAGGGGGTCCTTTATATAGCAAAAAATTAAATCAACTTTCAAATCCCGCCTAAAGTACAAATAAGGTAACATTAATCTGTAATTCAAAAAAAAAAATAGATAAAAAATCATAAATTTGAAAAACCCTAAGATTAATTTTTTGATTTCGGATATCCTCTAGTGGCCTGCGATTCAAAAGAAAAAAAATAGATAACAAACCATATTTTAATAGGAAACCATAAAACTTATCCAGTCAAGATAAGATATGGGAATTGGAACCAAGCAGGGATCTGGTGAGAGGAGCAATTTTGAAAAAATTGAAACTCAATTCAGTTAGTCAGAACTGATAAATAATAAAAAAATTAAAAAAAAGGTAAAATATATTTTACCACACCCATTACCACAATTTAAAAGAAAAAGATCGAATTAACCGCATTTATAGAAAAAGTTGCGGGAAAATTGCGGACAATCTATACCGTAGCTCCTTTCATTTAATTAATAGATAGATATATAGATAGGTGAGTTTGATGCAATCGATGACGTAAAGGAAAAATGGCCAAAAAAGAAAAAAAATAAAAAATCAACCAAGCTATCAATTTCTTTCATGAATATGAAGCTGCAAATTACTATATATATATATATATATATATATATGAATTCAAAGTATGAAATTGTAACTATGAAAACTTAAAATAAAAAATAAACGTAGGAAGATTTTACTCCACGTTTGTGACTCATTTATGAACATTGATATCAATTTTAGATTTGATTCCGATAGTGTGTTTGTATTTTTCTCTAACATGGCATATATTGTTCAAACATAAAAGTGTTTTTCATTTTATGATTTGGAGTTTTCAATTGGTGTACTGAAGGATTAAATTAGGGCCTTTATAATTTGTGGTCAAGATTAAAAAAGAATTTTAGATTTAGGTTTTTATTTCGTGGTGTATATCTAGAAAAAATATAGATATATATATATATATATATAAAAGAAGGTTGTTTAAGTATTTTAATTCTTGACATTTTTAGTAAATAAAAATATAACTTAATTTTGTCATGTGATTAGTAAAAATTGTGGCGTAGATATAACCATTTTTTTATTTTAAACTAGAGAAAAAGCACCCTTCTAAAGAATGGAGAGAAATTAAATATAAATAGATATATGGATGAAATCTACAAAAAAAATATGAACTTGGGGTTTTAATTACTTTGCCCTTTTGAAAATAAAGAAAATTAAACACAAGTATATATAAGGATTAGCTCTCTACATAAAAATATGAAGGTGGGAATGTGATTACTAAAAAGGTAAAGATGTAGACCATTTGCACAATTAACAATGACAATTGGGCAGGTATGGGTTAGGTACTACGATCCCCATTCTCTCTTCATTTAGAAATCTCCATCACCGTCCCCATTTAATTCAAGTTGGGACTGGATGAAAACGGTGACGGTCTAGTCATGATTTCAGTCATCCCCAATTCGTATATACAACTACTAAATTTTTGTACAAATTCAAACCACATGCAAATAATGCATTTTTAAGTTACACCAACAATCAAAGTACAACAAACAACGATCAAAGTACAAATTAAAAAACATTTGAACATCCACTCAAGGCTTAACTAAAAAGACCAATACTGTAATAGAAACATCAATATTTCCCTTAAACAAAAATTTCTTTAACCCAAAAGTACACCATTTTAAGAAATTTTAAATGACACAAGAACACAACCATAACAAGATCGAATATCTAAGATCTTTCAATCAATTGGAAAAACGAAAAAACAACATTTATGACATTTTAACATCTTAGGCACAAATGTTTTTTTTTTTTTAAAGTTAGACTAGTTAAGCTAATATCAGTGAAGTACTCAATTAATTATTGATAAATTTATATTAAATCAATTAAAAATTAAATGGGTTGGATGACTATCCCGCCCACTTTGTCATGAATTTCCATTCTTACCCCCCTCCAATCCTCAATTAATTTAGGGAATCCCTACCTTGTTTGGGCCAGTTCCCTATTAGATTCAGGTGTTACACGCTCATTGTCATAAGGACCTTTTGTGCAAATTACCCTTTTTTGAAGGGAAAATTCATGGTTTTTTAAAATTACAAAATGAATTGTAGAGGAGGGGAATCGAACCCTGAACTAAGGGTTTGTGAGGTAACTAGGATGTCAATAGACAACATGGATCTTTGTAAAATTAATAGGCTTGTCAGGTTTTTTGATACCTAATAAACTTGGGGTGAGGATGGAAAATAATTCAGATCTTCTTTTAATATAATCTGTAAGCCTTTGACTGAATTTTATTGTACATGCTCTACAACTGACAACTGGACTGGCTCAAAAGTGACTTAGTAGGCCCTTTGGAGGAAATAGGCTTAGGGCCAGATGCTAGAAGGCCCCCGATGTTTGCATTATAAAAGCTTTACCCTAATTCATTTTAAGGTATTGTGTGTCAAATAGTAAGTGGTGACAAGACATCAGCTCTTGTTGTGTTATCTTGTAAAGTGGTACCTAATCCCTGACCTTAACAAATGAAGAGATGATTGGGGAGTTGTCGTTCTATTTGTTTGTTTTATGTTATGTTGTTGGTTTCTTGTAATTTCATGTAATGTTTTCGCTTTAATCTTGAATTTACTTTTGTGTATATGAGGATTAAAATCCCAACAAATAGTATCAGAGCCTTGGTAGAATTGAGTTACAAGAAATCAACCAAAGAAGGCGGACGACGGGAGAAACAACATCTCGTGGAGAATGGCTGAAACCTACCACTTTCAATAGCCCATAACTTTTAGATCTGGAAAGCTTTGGATGATCGGAGACCAAATCCAGACTCATAGCGATGAGGGCTTTTTGATGGTCAGGCGTGTTCAGCAATCGAAGCAACAGAGGTAGCACATAACTAGAGTGAGCGACATAGATGTCGGAATTTTAACTGGAGAGTGGTGGCACATCCGGTATTCGACGACTATGCGGCAGGTAGTATTGAACTCATCTTTTCATGTGCTTTCCAATGATACTAGGTTTATCAAATTTCAACAATGGGAAGACAATAAAAAGTGGTTAAACAATGAGTAGTAGTATGGCGTTCCTGTTTAACACTGGCATAGAACTTTCCAACAGTGATTGCTGGTATGTCTGGCGTTCTTTTGCGGCACGGTTGGTGGAGTTGGACTCCCCTCTGGGAGGTCAAGTTTTTAAATTTTGGACACTCCTACAATGATAAAAGCAGTACAATATTGTAGTTTGGATACGCGGTATGGCGGTTCATGGCTTAGTACGCAATTTGGTACTTGTATATGCCTTTGGTGGCTGGAAATGACTTTTTTCTCAAAGACTGGTCCACTTGGTAAATTGGTTAATTTTGTTTTTTAGTTTATGCACTAATAGATCATCTTGTGGGTTGATCGATAGGATTTAGCGGCTACCATGACTTTGTAACCGTTGCTTGTGCCAAATTTAGGGATTAATTGTCAATTTTTTTTTCTATCTAATCCCTCATGTAATTAAATTTTATTTAAATCCATTGTGTAATTTAAATGCATTGATAGTCATGCTATTTGCATCTGTTTGGATATCCTACGTTGAATGCGTTACTTGGTGTTGCATGCATGGTTTTGTGGATATTGTGATGCATTTGAGTAGATGGTTTTGATTGGTATGGCTTTAAGGCTAGGGATAGTAGGGTGGTACATTTGTGATATGCAGGGGGTAGTGTTGGTCCTCTATTTGGGAAAACCTAGCCAGGTGTTGACTTCTATGAGCTCTAGTATAGAGTCTCAGTGAGCCTCAGTGGAAAGTTCGGGTGAGAGCTCTAGTGGAAGTTTTGTGGGCTCGGGTGGAAGTTCTAGTGAGCTCTGGGAGTTTTTTTAATAAACTCTAGTTATCTCATTAGGTGGAGGCTTTGGGTGGCTCATATGTTGAGATGATGATAGAGTATAGCCTCATGACCTTAGTCTTTTATAGGTTATCAGTTGACTGGGTTGTGTGATCAATCTGTGAGCCGTGGAGATGGTGAGCCGAGAGATTAGTTCTCGTAGGGGTTAAACACACATGTGAAGGAGTTCTTGTAATTATGTGGGATCATACATGCATTGATTTTATTTGTTGCCTAATCGTGTTTATCTTTGGGTGTATATCTCACTATCTTGTATTTTGATGTGACCTTGTACTCTTGATTGGTTCATGCATGTTTTAAAATTTATATAGCGAAAGCACATGTTGGTTGAAACTCATAAGTTCTTTAAATTCCAGTTGATTTAGGATATTTATTTTGTGCAAGAACTAACTTGGTATTTTTGCTCACAGGCTTATTAGGTATCAATGGAGGTTTGTCGGGTTTTTTGCTACCTAATAAACACGGGGTATGGATGGGAAATAATTCAGATCCTCTTTTTATTATAGGCTGTAAGCCTTGACTGAATTATATTATACGCACTGAATTATTATCTTGTTGTATTGTCTTGTGGAGGGGAGCGGTGTCGACGACCGGAATCTGGTGGGAATGGCCGGATATAAGGACGATAGGGGAGTTTTCGTTCCATTTGTCCATTTTATGTTATGTTGTTGATTTCTTGTAATTTTATTGGTCTAATCTTGAATTTACTTTTGTGTATACAGGGACTAAAACCCCAACAGGGCTTTTTTTTTTTTTCTTTTTCTTTTGGGTAAATTTTCACAGGCGTCTTTTGTTTTTGTTTTTAGATTTGGGTAAATTATGCAAAAACGTCCCAAACCTTTAAGTCCCATTTGTACATTTATTCCTAACCTTTTAATTTGGATGGGTAGGACTCCAAACTTTCAAAAAGTAGACATTGTTCATCCACTATTATGCATTCAGTTAATTTGATTGTTAGTTAACATTTATTATCACTATTTTACCCAATGAGTGAAGGCCAATTTTAGTCATCTTTGTTTATTTAATATTTTTGAAAAAATGACGTGTATGTCTTCAACTTGACTATATTTTTTGTAAGGATTTTACTTTCAAGAAAAAAGTATAACATTTTTTTATTGTTAAAATTTTTAAATCGATAAAGAATCACCAAATTGTCTTTCAAATATTGAATATAAATGTTGACTTTGGACCCTGCTAAACTAGATTAAAATATTGGAGGTGAAAGTGCAAATAAGCTTAAAATTTTGGGGTGTTTTATGTAAATTATCCTTCGGTTTTAATCCATTAAAGGTTGGTCAATAAGTTTTTTTGATAGAAACACAACACGCACACATGGCACATAGACACTACTAGGGGTGGGCTCAATTTTTAGACTCCAACCCAAACCACAAAACCAACCACTATGGGTTGGGTTAGTTTGGTTTCCTAGGTCCAACGGGTTGGGTTGGCTTTTAATTTACTGGTTTTAGTTAATTGTTGGGTTTGGTTGGGGTGGGTTGAGTAAATCCAATTAGAACCAATTCAACCCAACTAAACTATATTCTCCTTCCCATTGGAAACACTGGCGCTGGCACCAGTTTTGAGTCGAGTGACTATCAGGCAATGCAGAGACCAGAGAAAACAGGGATTACTATGCTCGTCTTTCAACAGAGTTGGAGGCGGAGAAGATGCGGTGTTTGGCTGTAGACTTAAACATGGAGGACAGATTCATATGGCTGTATAGGGATATCGACGGCCTCGAATTGGATGAACTGGAATCTTACACGGCAACAATGGAAGATCTGAAGAACAAAGTGAATGCCAAGGCCAATAATTTTGTTATTGGCAACAATGGATTACTATGGTAATTTTGTTAGACGTGGTATATATGCTACACACTCACAAGTTATGCAAGTACTGTGCTATTTAAGACTAGAGTATGGGATCCAGGTTGGTCAGTAATTAAATATCAAGATAACAAATATTTTAAGAAGTTATTTTAATCCAGGGAAGGCTCGTTTATATAATAAATAAAAAATATGCAAATTAAGAGATGGTAAGAAATAGCATCTCAAGTTTCCAAATAAATTCAAATAAATTAAAATATTTGTTATTCTACCATATTTAATTATCCTTATACTATGTTCTTTTTCTCTCTTTTTTTTTTGTTTCTTTAATTTATTATTATTTATTTTTATTTTTATATTAGTTTTTCAATTTTCATATCGGCATTCTATAACTATAACCAATTTTTGTTAATTAATATGATTATGATGGATTAATCTCTTTTTTAATTTTGAAAAACTTGATTCCCCTCGATTCTTGTTTGTAACTTTATTGTTTTTGAAGGGTTAATTTCACAAATCGTCCCCAACTTTTAGGTTAAGAACCGGTTTTGCCCCCAATCTTTGTTAAGACACTCCACAGCCTCTAACCTTTGATAAATACACACAAATCATCCTTTTTTACACTATTCCATAAAATTTTTAACAAAATGACGATTATACATGTCACGCTCCCAAATTTATTACCTTATTTTCATTGCAGTCGACGTCTAACAGTAGTGGAAGCATTTAAAAATTAATTTCGATACAAATTGAGCGCGAGACTTTACAAATACAATTAAAAGTATTGAGACACTTGCGTTGTGCACTGTGATAATTGAGTGTTTTGTGGGCCACCCACAACGAAACCTCTGCCACACACTGAAATCTCGATTACATACATGTGTCTTCTCCACCTTTGGGATGATCCAATCATAAAGCTCTAAATTCAATACCTATTTGATTGTAGAAGATGTGGAATGAGTATAAAAAACTCAGTAAATAACAACATGTATTGGCATACGCAAAACAATGAAAGAAAGATCATCAGTTGACAAAGATACAAAGGTACAAAGTTCGGGCACATCACTAGTTTAGCCTCTAACAGTAAGCCATACAATTCAAAGATCTCAAAATGATCAAAACCACGTAGCAAGGTCATAATGTCGCAAAGCAATACAAATACAATACAAAACGGGTAGACAACGCCACTAGCGATGCCAAGAGCAAGAAACAATCATTTAATGGTGCACCATCACGTATCGAAAACGGCAAAGCAATTTAAGGCCAAAACAATCTCAAGAAAAAGCATAAATTCTAAAGAGAGAGAAGGAAAGAAGGAACAAAGACACGTGTTACTCACATTTCAATTTCCTAAAGATAGCTTGAATAATTCAAATCAAGAAAAATGCTTCCAAAGTCTTGCTATTTCCCAAGCAAAGCTATTTTTCAACTTACAATATTTTTATATATGGTAAGGAGTCTTTTTCAATAGACAAAATGATATTTTGGTAAGCTTTTATTGGTTTTTTCTGCCCCGTCATAGTTTTGGACGAATTTGAATACTTTGGAATAACAGGGGCAAATGGAATTGCTTGGAGAAAGTTGGAGCAAGTTCTCTACCCTTGAATCCTATTTACAGTTGGCGGACTTAATTGTTTTTGATTGATTCTTGAGCTCCGCCAATCCGATTGTGAGAAGTAGAGCGATGTGGCGCCATACACCTCAGGAGGTGATGTGGCTCAATGTGGATCGTTCGTTTGTTGCTCAAGAAGTCTTTGTGCTTTATGTCGTCTTCTAATTTAGTCACCGTACTTCAATTTTTGTCAATCAAGAACCGCTTTTCTTTATTTGGTTGTCAATTGAGCGATAATCTCAAGATCTTCCATTGTAATTCGAGCAATCATTCCATCGTCATCAATCGCGTAGTTTTTATTGGGGTTAACTTTATTATAGTTCTCAACCACTTTCTATAGGTATCAGACATTGCTCTTCCGATCTCTACTCAATTTATTAGTCCAAAACAATTTTATTAACCCATTGCAGTTAATCGGGTCAATTCTTAGCAGTCCATGAGTTTAATTTATGACCCAATATCTGTAATCATAAATTATTCTTGACCAATCGCTTTTCTGTTGGGTAAAAATCTTAAAATCTTGCAAATCTTTTCACGTGCCCGCTAATTTTTCATTATTTTCAAATATCTTCTATTAATAAACGAAATATATAGCAGAAGTTTTAATACAAATAGTGGGGAAAGGGCGTACAAAAGAAACAAGGTGTATTTATCTTTAAGAATTTAACATTCTATAAAGCTTGTACTTCGACAAAAAGTTTAAAAAAAAAATTTAACACTCTATAAAGCTTGTTGCTTAAACTAACAAGTTGTTATATTTTAAAAAATCATTAAAACTTGATTTTTCAATAAAATGCAAAGAACACAACAAGTTGCACATAAATATTTCCTTGATTACCAAAGTAAGCAAAATTAATCTAGTTATGACAAATTACTGGAAAGTTATTATACTGAAAGATTAGTTTTCAATTGATAGAAATATATTTATAAAGAGGTTGGCATACTTATTAATACAAAAGGCAATGAGTTCTTAATTGCATTCTTACTAGCTTCAAGGACAGGTTTTCACTACTTGCAAAACTCTGCTCCCATTCACGAGCGTGCTCCAACACATAGCTTACCTTGCTTTTCAATTATCATATCTTCAATCATCTACAAAAATTGTAGAAAAAGGGAATGAGTACGAAGTATTCAGTGAGTAACAAAACCCTTTGATTCACCTTTCGTTTGAGAGATTTATTTTCAGAAAAACCATTGAATGCACAAATCTTTTTAATACACAAGAGGGCCCTATTACCAATTAAACTACTATCCATGGTACGCTCAAGATTCATATCAATTCAATTATGGCCATGTACAATTAAGTGGATCGACATTCGAATCCCAGTTGATCCCTACCGGAATTCCAAACAAAGCAATATAAATACCATACTAATCATCGCCCATCTCAGTATCATTAGATAGCTTCTAGCATGACAACAAAGTAAAGCAAAGCAAATACAAGACGGGTAGGGCAACTAGTAATTCAAATGTAATAAATCAATCTTTCTTTTCAATGCCTCGAAATCCATATTCATCTTATGGAATACTTCAATCAAAACCATGATTTGCTTATCAAAACTTAAAGAATGCTAAAAGGAAATCAAAGCATTAGTAACTCATCTGTTTAACTTGATTTTTCCAAAGATTCTTTGAGTCGTTGACAAATGCCCTCAAAACCTTCATTTTCCTTGATCAAAATGGTGTTTCATGCTGGTTCCATTATATTTCTATAATGAGGGGTCATTTCCAAACGCAAAGCTTAAGGTTTGATAGGTTTTAAGGGTCATTTTTCTTTCTTTACTAATTTGGACTAATTTCTTTTATTTTATATATATGAGAAGAGCTTGAGACTTTTCAAGCAATGGGACAATTGGCCTAGATATAAAAGAAAGGACGTGGAGTGCGAGAGAGGGGTCAAATGGGTGGATTGGAGGAACCTTTGGCTAGCCCCTTATTTATAGTCGTTAAAAATATCTGGATTTAGTTAGTTTTAATAAACCTTTGAGTTCCGCCAACCAAAATGCGACACGTGGTGCAATATGGTGCCGTACACCTCAGGAGGTGATGTGGCTCAATGTGGATCATTCACTATCAACTTTGAGAGTATTAAGGACGTTTATAAATGCCCCAATTAATATAAATAGAGGCGGAAAATAAAACTAAAATGCCCATAAGAGTATGAGAGGCAAATTAGTAAGTGCCCCTATAAATGGTGCCTCTAATAATTTATAGAGGCAGATGGGACATTAAAAACGCCCCTAATAATATATATGCCACGTAGGATTATTCTATTAGCAGCATTTAATTAAATGCCCCAATTAAACAATGGGGCAGTTATGAGTATTCTCATATTAATTAAATAAAAAATAAATATCCAATGTAGAGACATATATATGCGCCCCTAATAAAATTTAATTAAATTAAACAAATAACTAATATGGCACCTTTATTATTATTATTATTATTATTA